>JAVMKO010000043.1:1097029-1298573 GCA_032164245.1 Sternotherus odoratus | reverse complement strand
ACCGGGACCCGAACCGCCCCGACCCCCCCCCCATAGACCGGGACCCGAACCGCCCCGACCCCCCCCCCCCATAGACCGGGACCCGAACTGCCCGCCCCCATAGACCGGACCCGACCCCCCCATAGACCGGGACCCGAACCGCCCCGACCCCCCCCCATAGACCGGGACCCGAACCGCCCCGACCCCCCCCCCCCCCCATAGACCGGGACCCGAACTGCCCCGCCCCCATAGACCGGGACCCGAACCGCCCCGACCCCCCCCCCCCCCATAGACCGGGACCCGAACTGCCCCGCCCCCATAGACCGGGACCCGAACCGCCCCGACCCCCCCCCCCCCCATAGACCGGGACCCGAACCGCCCCGACCCCCCCCCCATAGACCGGGACCCGAACCGCCCCGACCCCCCCCATAGACCGGGACCCGAACCGCCCCGACCCCCCCCCCCCATAGACCGGGACACCGAACTGCCCCGCCCCCATAGACCGGGACCGGACCCTCCGAGACCAGGACCCGACCCCCGACCCCCCCCCCCCATAGACCGGGACCCGACCCCCCCCCCCCACCCATAGACCGGGACCAGAACCGCCCCGCCTCCCCCAACCCCCCAGACTGGGACCAGAAACCCCCCCACACACACACAGACCGGGACCAGAAACGCGCCCCCCCCCCCCATAGACCGGGCTGGGTCCCGGAACTGCCCTTACCCCCTCCATAGACCGGGACCAGAGCTGCCCCGAGCCCTCCACCAGGACCAGAACCGCCCCGAGCCCCCCACCCCCAACCAGGACCAGAACCGCCCCGAGCCCCCCACCCCCAACCAGGACCAGAACCGCCCTGAGCCCCCCATAGACCGGCTCGGCCCGGTCTAGCCTGACCTCCCCCACCCCATAGACCGGGCCTGACCCCGAACCACCCTCCCCCCCCCCCCCCCCCCCCCCCATAGACCAGTCCGGGTTTGTTGGGAACCGGGATCCTCGGGCCATGGGGGTCCCCCTCAGGGATCTAGGAGCCTGGTGCTGGGGGGACTTGTGGGGACCCCTCTGGGGTGCAGCTCCATGCTCTCCTCGGGGGACCTTCACCAGCTCCCAAGGATGGGTCTGAGCCCAGCTGGCTACTCCACCCTATGGAGGGGACCCCGCCCCTCTTACATCCCCCCCCAACCCCCACTCGGTGTAGGGCAGGGGGTGCTTGAGACGCTGAGCCCCGGTGTAACTCAGTGTCTTGTGGCTTTTCCCTGCTAAGCTGGGGGGTGGGGCGGTACCAGGACCGTGCTTACCTAGGCCAGGGGGGCTTGGGCCAGGACTCCTGGGTTCTCTCCCTGGCTCGGGGAGGGGAGTGGGGTCTAGGAGTCAGAGTGCTTCCCTCCCAGAGCTGGGGATAGGACCAGGAGTCCTGGTTCCCAGCCCCTAGGAGTGTTCACTTCCCCTGAGGGGCTGGCTGGCCCAGCCCTGCTTGGCCTGGGCCGGTCTCTGGGGATGACAGAACCCCCGAGCAGTCTGGGGCCTCCTGCTCTCATGCCTGGTTGGGGGGCTGTTCCCCCCCACACACCCCAACCCCATTGGCCACCCTGCCCCTCTTGGCTTGGAGGATTCCCCATGAGAGCCGGTCCCGGGTGAGGCTGGGCCTGAGAGCCGGCTTCCGCCCCACTCCCTGCCGGATTGTGTCCTGGGGGCGCGGGGGGGGGATCACTGCTTGGTGTCACTCATCCCGGTGCCGCGGGGGCAGGCCTGAGTCCTGCCCTCTGCCGGAGGGCACTGCTAGACCTGGGTGCTCACAGCCAGAATGATTGTCCGGGGCTGGGGGGGGGGGGGGCATTGGGTCAGCCTTGCCTGCGGCGCAGCGCGCAGGAGACTCTGGCTTCTCCTTCAGCTTCATCCGCCTGACGGGCTGTGACCAGCCCACGACCCTAAATGGCCTCTCAGCTCAGTGTGGGGACAGGATGTGCCTAGCGAGCCTGCGCGGTGGGTTCTGGTGCGGGCTCCCATGGCGTCCCGGCCGCTCGCGGGGACCGCACACCCTCCCCTCCTGCCATGGCATCGGCTGCTGGCGGTCCCCAGACGTCCCTCTGGAGTGCTGCTGTCACGCAGTGGCCGGTTTGGTGCCCCGGCTCAGCTTTGAAACCCTCCCTCGGAGGAACCACATGGGCAAGCCGGCCCCCTGCCAGGTCCTGCTCGGCTTTCAGGGGCCTCCGGGACCCGGCTCTCCCGCCGGCCTGCCCCGTCCGGCTGAGCCAGACGCCTGGTCAGAGAGTTGCAGCCTCTGCCGGGATCCAGTCACCCAGCCAGGATGTGCAGGGACACTGAGCGGGGAAACACCTTTAACAGTGTCGGCCCGGGGCTGAGAGAGGGCCTGGTTCGTTTAGATGAATCCCCCTCTGAGTAGCTACTGCAGGATAATTGCAGATGCGCCTGTAGTCCATTAAAACGGGTGATGGGGGGGGGGGGGGGAAGAGGAGGTTTTTCGTGGATGTTCTTGGGAGAGATTGTTCGCAGCGGGGCCCTGAAATGCGTCTGTCTCTGGGGTGGCGCGGAGCAGGGCTACCTAGGGAGCTCTGGATGAGCCCTGAGATGTCCCGGGTGGGGCGGGGCAGCCCGTGTGCTGCTCTGGTGAGCGCTCTCCCCTGTCTGCCTGGGAACGGGGCCTCGGGAGAAGGGAAGGTGTGAAGTGAAGCCCCTTGGGAAGGGGTTTCAGTTTAAAGTGGAAGAAGCTGGGGTTCCCCCGGGGTAAAGATGTCCGCTGCCCAGCTTACCCCACTCTGACTTCCTGGGGGCACAGGACTGAGCAGCTGGTGAGGCTGCTGTGTCCTCTGCCCTCTCGCCATGGGCTGGTGGGATCGCTGGGCCCGTGTGTCCTGGGGCTGGTGGGTGGCGGTTGGAATCTGCCTGGAATTCCTCCACCCGGGGCTGGCTCTGTCGCAGGGCTCGCGCCTGGTGAGGACGGTCAGAGAATTCGGGGCTTCGGTGTTGTGTGAAATAGGCAGGGGAGGCGTCCGCGAGCCCCCGGGAGTGTCCTGTGGGCGCGTGTTGGGCAGCGATCAGGGCGGGGGGGGGGGGGGGCGGTTAATGACCCGAGGATCAGTCGTTAGAGCCATTGGGCCGAGAGCCCTGGGTGAGCTGTTCCTGTGCGGTGCGGCGGTTCTACCCTGTCCTGCCCCAGAGGTGGCTACGTCTCCGGGCGGGCGTGCGTCCTCTGAAGCCAGATGGTCCAGTCTTTCGCTCCCTTGCAGTGCCGCCGTTGGCCGGGAGAGCGGGCGCAGGAGCGGGGTGATACTTGGCGTAAGGCAGCCCCTTCGGGGAGCCTAGGGATGGCGTCTGGTGCTAGCAGTGGGGGCAGGAAATGCTCCCCTGACCCCCTGCAGCTGTCTCTGCCCACGCAGGCAGTGCCAGGCGGCTGGGCAGTGCCAGGCGTGGTGGAGTCAGCATGTGTTGCATGCTTAGGCTGGGTGGAGGAGCCAGGACACCGGGGTTCTCTCACAGCTGTGGCAGGGGTGTGAGGCCCCCTCGGACCCTGGGGAAGTGGAGCAATCGGGGGTTTCTCTTCTCCCCGGGGGCTGCTGAGTTCCCGGCCTATCCAGGCAGGGTGAGTCACTGTCCCAGCTGAGTCACTGCGGGCCCTGCCCAACCCGGCCCTGGCACGTGGCTCTGCAGAGAGGCTCCAGGCACGGCCACCTCTGGGGGACAGGTGGATCACAGCCGCTTGGGGATACCCCCCCACCCCCAGGGGATACACCCCCACCCCCAGCGCCCGACCCTGCTTTCCGGGGAGAACGACCCCTGCCCAGCCCCCTCCCAGCAACCCCCGCCCTGGGTTGGCCCGGCTCAGGTATCCCTGGATTGGGTGCTGGGGGGGAGGTGGGCTTTGCTCTGACCCCCCCCCCCGTTCTGTGCCCCCCCCAGATGTCAGCTCGCCGTTGTCCAAGAAGCGCCGCGTGTCTGGATCTGAGCCGAAGACGGGTTCGAACTGCTCCTCTGGCAACTCCGTACAGAGCGACCCGCGCGCAGCGCCCGCCAACGTGAGTCTGGGGGGCCCCGGGGCGTGGGGGGGGTGGAGTCCTGCCAGCCTGGGAGCGGAGCCGATCGCAGCCTGCCCTTCCCCCACTCCACTGCGGTGACCCCAGGGGTCCCCCGCCCCCCGGAGCAGACTGAGGCTCCTCTCTCGGGTTCCGGCAGTGAGCCCCACGGCCGGGGGTCGTGCCCCCTGCACAGGGCCCTGCTGACCTCTGACCTCTCTGCCCCCAGGGCATGGCTAAGAATGGCAGCGACGCCGACATCGACGAGGGCCTGTACTCCAGGCAGCTGTAAGTACCGGGGGGGGGGGGGGGTCAGGCGGGGTGCCCCTGGCAGAGGCGGGAAGGGACTGACCCCCCCCCCCCCCCCCCCGCAGGTACGTGCTGGGCCACGAGGCCATGAAGCGGCTGCAGAACGCCAGTGTCCTGGTGTCGGGGCTGCGGGGGCTGGGCGTGGAGATCGCCAAGAACATCATCCTGGGAGGGGTCAAGTCGGTGACCCTGCACGACCCCGAGCCGGCCCAGTGGGCAGACCTGGCCTCCCAGGTAGGTGCCTGGCCCAGGAACGCGCCCCACTCCCCCCCCGCCTGTCTGGGCTGGACCCGTCCTCCCCTCCCCCTCCCCCGGCCTGTCTGTGTGTCTGGGTGGGTCCCGTCCCCTCCCCCTCCCCGGACTGTCTGGGCTGACCCGTCCTCCCCTCCCCCTCCCCAGTTTGTCTGTTGGGGTGGTTGTGTCTGTCCTGGCCTCCAGGGCTCCCCTCTGTCCGTTCTCTCTGCCCCACCTCTCTCTGGGGTCTCCCTCCCCCCTAGTTCTACCTGCGGGAGGAGGACTTGGGGAAGAACCGGGCCGAGGTCTCCCAGCCACGCCTGGCTGAGCTGAACTCCTATGTGCCCGTCAGCGTCCACACCGGGACCCTCACCGAGGACTTCCTGAGCTCGTTCCAGTACCGGAACGCCTGGTTCTCCCCCTGGTGCCGGGGGGGGGGGGGGGACGACTGGGAGCCAGGACTCCTGGGTTCTCTCCCCGGTGCCGGGAGGGGAGTGGGGGATGGGGGGGGGGAACTGGGAGCCAGGACTCCTGGGTTCTCTCCCCGGTGCCGGGGGTGGGGGGGGGTGGGGGAACGGACGACTGGGAGCCAGGACTCCTGGGTTCTCTCCCCAGTGCCGGAAGGGGAGTGGGGGATGGGGGGGGGAACTGGGAGCCAGGACTCCTGGGTTCTATCCGCAGCTACACTAGACCTCCCATCGCCATGTCTCGGTCAGGTTGGGGACCCCGGAGCTTGGGAGGGGCGGCAGGGCCTGCGGGAGAGGAGGGGGCGGGGGGCTGGCTGGGGGTCACAGCCAGATGCTGGCAGGGCTGAGGGAGGTGCCGGCTGGAAATGGGGGGGCTGGGGATGTGAGTCGGGCGGGGCGGGGGGCTCGGCGGGGCCGGCACTGACGGGCTCCCTGTGCGCCAGGTGGTGGTTCTCACCAACTCCCCGCTGGAGGAGCAGCTGCGGGTCGGGGGCCTCTGCCACGGGAAGGGCATCAAGCTGGTGATCGCCGACACCAGGGGCCTGTTCGCGTGAGTGCCGGGGTGGGGGCCCCTCCTGGGGGGGGCGGGGGGGGATGTCTTCAGGGAGATGGGGCTGGGGCCTTGGGGCCAGCGCTGCCTGTGGGGCAGGGGGGGCTGGAACCTGGTAGGGAGGGCTGGATTTCAAGGGGAGGGGGCGCGGGCTGGAGGGGGGAATCTCTGGGTGGGGGGGCTAGAACCGGGGTGGGGGCTCTCGTGGGGGGGCTGCCCCATGCTCCCCCTCCCCCCACAGCCAGCTCTTCTGTGACTTCGGGGACGAGATGGTCGTGACGGACACCAACGGGAGCAGCCGCTCAGCACCATGGTCTCCATGATCACCAAGGTAACGCCCGGGCTCTGGGGCGGGAGTGGTGCCTAGTGGTTAGGGCAGTGGGAGAGGGGGAGGTTAGGAGCCTGGACTCCTGGGTTCTCCCTTGGCTCTGAGAGGGGAGTGGGGTCTGGTGGTTAGAGCAGCGGGGGTAGGGGGGTGCTGGGAGCCAGGACGCCTGGGTTCCATTCCTGGCTCTGTGGGGGGGAGTGGGGTCTTGTGATTGGGGCGGGGGGCAGGCGGGGGCAGGACGCCTGGGTTCTGTTCCTGGCTCTGGGGGGGGAGTGGGGTCTTGTGATTGGGGCTGGGGGCAGGCGGGGGCAGGATGCCTGGGTTCCATTCCTGGCTCTGTGGGGGGGAGTGGGGTCTCGTGATTGGGGCGGGGGCAGGACGCCTGGGTTCCTTTCCTGGCTCTGGGGGGGGAGTGGGGTCTTGTGATTGGGGCGGGGGCAGGCGGGGGCAGGACGCCTGGGTTCCGTTCCTGGCTCTGGGGGGGAGTGGGGTCTTGTGATTTAGGTGGGGGGCAGGCGGGGGCAGGACGCCTGGGTTCCGTTCCTGGCTCTGGGGGGGGGTGTCTCGTGATTGGGGCGGGGGGCAGGCGGGGGCAGGATGCCTGGGTTCCGTTCCTGCTCTGGGGGGGGGGGGGTCTCGTGATTGGGGCGGGGGGCAGGCGGGGGCAGGATGCCTGGGTTCCGTTCCTGGCTCGGGGGGGGGGGGTGTCTCGTGATTGGGGCGGGGGGCAGGCGGGGGCAGGATGCCTGGGTTCCGTTCCTGGCTCTGGGGGGGGAGTGGGGTCTCGTGATTGGGGTGGGGGGCAGGTGGGGGCAGGATGCCTGGGTTCCGTTCCTGGCTCGGGGGGGGGGGGGGGGCTCGTGATTGGGGCGGGGGGCAGGCGGGGGCAGGACGCCTGGGTTCCGTTCCTGGCTCTGGGGGGGGGGGGGTCTCGTGACTGGGGCGGGGGGAAGGTGGGGGCAGGACACCTGGGTTCCGTTCCTGGCACTGCTGGCTCACCCCTCTCGGCCTGGGCAGGGCTGCCCGGGGAGGTGACCTGCCTGGACGAGGCTCGGCACGGCTTCGAGAGCGGGGACTTCGTCTCCTTCACCGAGGTGGATGGCATGGAAGAGCTGAACCGCTGCCCCCCCATGGAGATCAAAGTGCTGGGTGAGCCGCGGGGCACCCCAGGGGGCGGGCGCTCTCCCCTGGCAGTCAGGGCCGGGCACTGGGGGGCGCTGTGCTGTGGGGTGGGGGGGGCCGGTCGCTCTCCCCTGGCAGTCAGGGCCGGGCACTGGGGGGCGCTGTGCTGTGGGGTGGGGGGCTGGGGAGGGGCCGGGCGCTCTCCCCTGGCAGTCAGGGCCGGGCACTGGGGGCGCTGTGCTGTGGGGTGGGGGGCTGGGGAGGGGCCGGGCGCTCTGCTCGCAGTCAGGGTCGGGCACTGGGGGGCGCTGTGCTGTGGGGTGGGGGGCTGGGCAGGGGGCGGGCGCTCTGCTCGCAGTCAGGGCCGGGCACTGGGGGGCGCTGTGCTGTGGGGTGGGGGGCTGGGCAGGGGGCGGGCGCTCTGCTCGCAGTCAGGGCCGGGCACTGGGGGGCGCTGTGCTGTGGGGTGGGGGGCTGGGCAGGGGGCGGGCGCTCTCCCCTGGCAGTTGGGACTGGGTGCTGGGGGGCGCCGTGCCGTAGGGGGGCTCAGCAGGGGGCGTTCTCCTGCCCCTGCCCCCACCTCGCTGACCCCCGCTCTCCCCCCAGGGCCCTACACTTTCAGCATCGGCGACACCAGCAGCTTCTCCGAGTACGTGCGGGGGGGCATCGTCTCCCAGGTCAAGATGCCAAGAAGATCAGCTTTGTGAGTGGGGCGGGACGGCTGGGCAGGCCCCGGGCCCTGGCTCTCCCCCCGTCTCGATTCCCGACTGGGGGGCCCAAAGGGGGACGGCTGCTGTCCAGCTCCTTCCTCACCAAGGGGCCGCGCAGCAGCAGGGACGGTGTTGGGCTGCCGAGGGAAGAGGGGGAATGTACAGGGTCCTTTCTCCCCTGGGCACCTCCCTGTGAATTGCGGGGAGTGGGGGTTCCCTGCTCTCTGGGCGCTGCCACGCTGGGACCTGCCATCAGTAGGGTTCAGAGTGAACGCCCTTTGCCATCCCACGGCTGTGTGCGCTCAGGCTGTGGGTCCGGGCAGGGTGTGCGTTGGGGGTCAGGTTGGAGGGGGGATGATGCCGGCGGCCCTCACCCCCACCCCGCTCCCTGCAGAAGCCCCTGAGCGCGGCGCTGGCCGAGCCCGACTTCGTGGTGACCGACTTCGGGAAGTTCGACCGCCCGGCCCAGCTGCACCTGGGCTTCCAGGCCCTGCACGACTTCCAGCGCCAGCACCAGCGCCTGCCCCGCCCCGCCTGCGCTGGAGAGGGGTAGGGCCCCCCCCGGCGGGCTGGGGAGGGGGTGGGCCTGGGTTGTGTCACGTACCTGCCCCGCCCCCCCGTCTGTGCCGTCCCTGCCCCGTCTGTGCCCCGTCCCCAGGGTGCTGTGACCTGCCCCCCGTCTGTGCCCGTCCCTGCCCCGTCTGTGCCCGTCCCCAGGGTGCTGTGTGACCTGCCCCCCGTGTGTGCCCGTCCCCTGCCCCATCTGTGCCCTGTCCCCAGGGTGCTGTGTGACCTGTCACCCCCGTCTGTGCCCCGTCCCCAGGGTGCTGTGACCTGTCCCCCCTGTCTGTGCCCGTCCCCTGCCCTGTCTGTGCCCGTCCCGGGCACCGTGTGACCTGCCCCCCGGGCGCCGACCCCTCTCCCCGCAGGCGGACGCGGCCGAGGTGCTGGCGCTGACCCAGGCTCTGAACGACCGGGCGGCTCCAGCGCTGCAGCAGAAGCTGGACGAGGGGCTGGTCAAGGAGCTGGCGTTCCAGGCGGCTGGCGACCTGGCGCCCGTCAACGCCTTCATCGGGGGGCTGGCGGCCCAGGAGGTCATGAAGGTAGGACCCGGACGCCTGGGTCCCATGCCCGGAGGGGGGGGGGAGGGGTAGGGCGGGGCGCAGCACACGGGTTGGGAGGCAGGACTCCGGGGTTCTATCCGGCTCTGGAGGGGAGCGGGGTCGGGTGGGGGTCAGGACTCCGGGTTCTATCCGGCTCTGGGAGGGGAGCGGGGTCGGGTGGGGGGTCAGGACTCCGGGGTTCTATCCGGCTCTGGGAGGGGAGCGGGGTCGGGTGGGGGTCAGGACTCCGGGGTTCTATCCGGCTCTGGGAGGGGAGCGGGGTCGGGTGGGGGGGTCAGGACTCCGGGGTTCTATCCGGCTCTGGGAGGGGAGCGGGGTCGGGTGGGGGGGTCAGGACTCCGGGGTTCTATCCGGCTCTGGGAGGGGAGCGGGGTCGGGTGGGGGGGTCAGGACTCCGGGGTTCTATCCGGCTCTGGGAGGGGAGCGGGGTCGGGTGGGGGGTCAGGACTCCGGGGTTCTATCCGGCTCTGGGAGGGGAGCGGGGTCGGGTGGGGGGGTCAGGACTCCGGGGTTCTATCCGGCTCTGGGAGGGGAGCGGGGTCGGGTGGGGGGGTCAGGACTCCGGGGTTCTATCCGGCTCTGGGAGGGGAGCGGGGTCGGGTGGGGGGGGGTCAGGACTCCGGGGTTCTATCCGGCTCTGGGAGGGGAGCGGGGTCGGGTGGGGGGGGTCAGGACTCCGGGGTTCTATCCGGCTCTGGGAGGGGAGCGGGGTCGGGTGGGGGGGTCAGGACTCCGGGGTTCTATCCGGCTCTGGGAGGGGAGCGGGGTCGGGTGGGGGGGTCAGGACTCCGGGGTTCTATCGGCTCTGGGAGGGGAGCGGGGTCGGGTGGGGGGGTCAGGACTCCGGGGTTCTATCCGGCTCTGGGAGGGGAGCGGGGTCGGGTGGGGGGGTCAGGACTCCGGGGTTCTATCCGGCTCTGGGAGGGGAGCGGGGTCGGGTGGGGGGGTCAGGACTCCGGGGTTCTATCCGGCTCTGGGAGGGGAGCGGGGTCGGGTGGGGGGGTCAGGACTCCGGGGTTCTATCCGGCTCTGGGAGGGGAGCGGGGTCGGGTGGGGGGGTCAGGACTCCGGGGTTCTATCCGGCTCTGGGAGGGAGCGGGGTCGGGTGGGGGGGTCAGGACTCCGGGGTTCTATCCGGCTCTGGGAGGGGAGCGGGGTCGGGTGGGGGGGTCAGGACTCCGGGGTTCTATCCGGCTCTGGGAGGGGAGCGGGGTCGGGTGGGGGGGTCAGGACTCCGGGGTTCTATCCGGCTCTGGGAGGGGAGCGGGGTCGGGTGGGGGGGTCAGGACTCCGGGGTTCTATCCGGCTCTGGGAGGGGAGCGGGGTCGGGTGGGGGGGTCAGGACTCCGGGGTTCTATCCGGCTCTGGGAGGGGAGCGGGGTCGGGTGGGGGGGGTCAGGACTCCGGGGTTCTATCCGCTCTGGGAGGGGAGCGGGGTCGGGTGGGGGGGGTCAGGACTCCGGGGTTCTATCCGGCTCTGGGAGGGGAGCGGGGTCGGGTGGGGGGGGGTCAGGACTCCGGGGTTCTATCCGGCTCTGGGAGGGGAGCGGGGTCGGGTGGGGGGGGTCAGGACTCCGGGGTTCTATCCGGCTCTGGGAGGGGAGCGGGGGTCGGGTGGGGGGGGTCAGGACTCCGGGGTTCTATCCGGCTCTGGGAGGGGAGCGGGGTCGGGTGGGGGGGTCAGGACTCTGGGGTTCTATCCGGCTCTGGGAGGGGAGCGGGGTCGGGTGGGGGGGTCAGGACTCTGGGGTTCTATCCGGCTCTGGGAGGGGAGCGGGGTCGGGTGGGGGGGTCAGGACTCTGGGGTTCTATCCGGCTCTGGGAGGGGAGCGGGGTCGGGTGGGGGGGTCAGGACTCTGGGGTTCTATCCGGCTCTGGGAGGGGAGCGGGGTCGGGTGGGGGGGTCAGGACTCCGGGGTTCTATCCGGCTCTGGGAGGGGAGCGGGGTCGGGTGGCTAGAGTGGGCAGCGGGCCTAGAAAGCTGAGGGTCCTGAGTTGGGGGCCGGGCCCCACTGGCGAGCGCTACTGGGGGTCTGTGTCCTCCGGGGGGCCTGCCTTGACGCACCCCCCCCCCCCCGCCCCCCCCAGGCCTGCTCCGGGAAGTTCATGCCCATCACGCAGTGGCTGTACTTCGACGCCCTGGAGTGTCTGCCCGAGGACGGGAAGGAGGCGCTGAGCGAGGAGCAGTGCCGCCCGGTGAGGGGCTGGGATCCGGGGGGGCTGTGGGTCGGGGGCAGCAGCAGAGCCTGGGACTGGGGTGGCGGTGGGTCGGGGTTGGGGGGCGGGGAGCCCGGAGCCCAGTGCCGGGGTAGCAGCAGGGCATGGATGGGGGGGGGTGCGAAGCCACCGCAGCAGCGGGGCGGGATCGGGGTGGGGGGACTCCGGGGGGGCGGGGAGCCCAGCGCTGGGGTGACCGTCTCTCCCCCCTCCCCAGAGGAACAGCCGTTACGACGGGCAGATCGCCGTCTTCGGGGCCGAGCTGCAGGCCAAGCTGGGGCAGCAGAAGTATTTCCTGGTGAGTCACTGCCGGGCCCAGACCCCCCCCCCCCCCCCCCCCGTCCGCTCGGGGCTCCGAAGGCTGGCGCTGCCCGGGGGGGGGGGGGGGGCTGGAGGCTGATCCCAACTCCTTCAGGGCCAGCTCGGGGGCGGGCGCTCGGTGCTCGGGGGCGCCTGGGACCTCACCCCCGTCTCTTCCCCCCCCCCCCCCCAGGTGGGCGCCGGCGCCATCGGCTGCGAGCTGCTGAAGAACTTCGCCCTGCTGGGGCTGGCGTGCGGGGACGGCGGGGAGGTGACCGTGACCGACATGGACACCATCGAGAAATCCAACCTCAACCGCCAGTTCCTCTTCCGGCCCTGGGACGTCACGGTGCGCGGGGGAGGGGGGCTGGGGAGTGGGGCAGGGGGGAGGCAGGACGCCTGGGTTCCCTTCGGATCTCGGGCGACTCACCCCAAGCCCCTGCTCCCCCCCCCCCCCAGAAAATGAAATCCGACACGGCGGCGGCCGCGGTGCGGCAGATGAACCCCGACATCCACATCACCAGCCACCAGGACCGCGTGGGGCCCGACACGGAGCGGGTCTACGACGACGACTTCTTCGAGGGGCTGGACGGCGTGGCCAACGCGCTGGACAACGTGGATGCCAGTGAGTGAGGCGTGGGGGGGGGGGCGACCCCCAGCCCCATGTCGGCGCCGCCTGAGCCGTCCTTGTGCGGCTGTTCCCCTGCTGCCCCGCCCCAGAGGTGGCTGCATCTCCGCGCCGGGCGAGCCGGCCCGGCCCCCCGTCGCCTCCTGCCCCTTCCTGCTGGTGCTAACCCTGCGCGCCTGCCCCCCAGGGATGTACATGGACCGCCGGTGCGTCTACTACCGCAAGCCCCTGCTGGAGTCGGGCACGCTGGGCACCAAGGGCAACGTCCAGGTGGTGATCCCCTTCCTGACGGAGTCGTACAGCTCCAGCCAGGACCCGCCCGAGAAATCCATCCCCATCTGCACCCTCAAGAACTTCCCCAACGCCATCGAGCACACCCTGCAGGTGAGCGCCCGGACGCCGGGGTTCCCTACCAGCAGGGCTGGGAGCCAGCACGCCTGCTGGGGAGGGGAGTGGCGTCTGGTGGGTAGGTGCCGGGGTGCCCGGAGCCAGGACACCTGGGATCACCAAAGGCTCTTACGTAAATTAAGCTGCCATGGGATAAGAGGGAAGATCCTCTCATGGATTGAAAACTGGTTAAAAGACAGGGAACAAAGGGTAGGAATAAATGGAACTTTTTCAGAATGGAGAGGGGTAACTAGTGGTGTTCCCCAAGGGTCAGTCCTGGGGCCGATCCTATTCAACTTATTTATAAATGATTTGGAGGAAGGGGTAAACAGTGATGTGGCAAAGTTTGCAGATGATACTAAACTGCTCAAAGTAGTAAGGACCAAAGCAGACTGTGAAGAACTTCAAAAAGATCTCACTAAACTAAGTGATTGGGCAACAAAATGGCAAATGAAATTTAATGTGGATAAATGTAAAGTAATGCACATTGAAAAAATAACCCCAACTATACATACAATATGATGGGGGCTAATTTAGCTACAACCAATCAGGAAAAAGACCTGGGAGTCATTGTGGATAGTTCTCTGAAGGCATCCACGCAGTGTGCAGCGGCAGTCAAAAAAGCAAACAGGATGTTAGGAATCATTAAAAAAGGGATAGAGAATAAGTCGGAGAATATCTTATTGCCCTTATACAAATCCATGGTGCGCCCACATCTTGAATACTGCGTACAAATGTGGTCTCCTCATCTCAAAAAGGATATACTGGCACTAGAAAAGGTTCAGAGAAGGGCAACTAAAATGATTAGGGGTTTGGAACGGGTCCCATATGAAGAGAGATTAAAGAGGCTAGGACTTTTTAGCTTGGAAAAGAGGAGACTAAGGGGGGATATGATAGAGGTATATAAAATTATGAGTGGAGTGGAGGAAGTGAATAAGGAAAAGTTATTTACTTGTTCCCAAAATAGAAGAACTAGGGGCCATTCAATGAAATTGGCATGCAGCAGGTTTAAAACAAATAAAAGGAAGTTCTTCTTCACACAGCGCACAGTCAACCTGTGGAACTCCTTACCTGAGGAGGCTGTGAAGGCTAGGACTATAACAGGGTTTAAAAGAGAGCTGGATAAATTCATGGAGGCTAAGTCCATAAATGGCTACCCTGTTTCCCCGAAAGTAAGACATCCCCCAAAAATAAGACGTACTTCCAGTTTTGCCTCTCGCTGTAATATAATGTAATGTAATTTTGGGAGCAAAAATTAATATAAGACACTGTCTTATTTTCGGGGAAACACGGTATTAGCCGGGATGGGTAATGAATGGTGTCCCTAGCCTCTGTCTGTCAGAGGGGGGTGACGGATGGCAGGAGAGAGATCGCTCGATCATACCTGTTAGGTTCACTCACTCCGGGGCACCTGGCATTGGCCACTGTCGGTAGACAGGATGCTGGGCTAGATGGACCTTTGGTCTGACCCAGTATGGCCGTTCTTATGTTCTTATCTCCCCCTGGCTCTGGGAGGGGGAGTGGGGTCTAGTGGTTAGAGCAGGGGGGCTGGGAGCCAGGACTCCTGGGTTCTCTCCTTGGCTCTGGGAGGGAAGTGGGGGCTGGTGGTTAGAGCTGGGGCAGGCTGGGAGCCAGGACTCCTGGGTTCTTTCCTCGACTCGGGGGCTGGTGTCTAATTCACTCGTGACTCTGCTCTGCCCCGCAGTGGGCCCGCGACGAGTTCGAAGGCCTCTTCAAGCAGCCGGCGGAGAGCGTCAACCAGTACATCTCGTGAGTGGGGGGGCGCCCTGTATCACGGGGGGGAGTCGGGGCCCTGCACCCCACGTCCTGCCATTCCCCGGGACTCCGCCAGCCAGAAGAGACGACAGGACCACAGGCCGACCCCCAGCTTGTAGGCACAGCCGGGACCCCTCCCTCGGGCCTTTGGGGGGCAGAGAGATACACCCCAGACTCGGGGCTCCCTCCTCTTCCCCAGCCCCCTCCAAACTGAAACCCCGCCAGCCGTCTCCCCCGTCCCAACGAGCCCCCCCTGCCACATTCCCAGCCCCACTCCCTGCCGGGGGGCGGGAAGATCTTGGGGGGGCCCCTCTGAGCCCTGTGTTGGCCCCCCAGAGACCCAAGTTCATGGAGCGCACGCTCAAGCTGCCGGGCACGCAGCCCCTGGAGGTGCTGGAGGCCGTCAACAAGAGCCTGGTGAGCGAGCGGCCCCGGAGCTGGGCCGACTGCGTGGGCTGGGCCCGGCGCCACTGGCACTGCCAGTACAGCAACAACATCCGCCAGCTGCTGCACAACTTCCCCCCCCACCAGGTGAGCCCCCCCCCCGAGCCCCCTCCCCCCGGAGCCCCCGGCCCAGCGCTCACCCCGCCCCTCTCCGCTGTGTTGCAGAAGACCAACTCCGGCACCCTCTTCTGGTCAGGGCCCAAGAGATGCCCCCACCCCCTCACCTTCGACGACAGCAACGTGAGTACGGGGGGGTCGTTAGGGGTCAGAGTTAACGCCCGGCCTCCCCCCAGCACATGGATTACTAGGCTAGGAGTCAGGCTTAGCAGCCATCTGTCCCCCAGACCCTGCCCATGGATTACAGGTGGTGTTGTCATTAGGGCTCAGGGTTAACACCCCTCTGTCCCTCACAAACCCTGCCCCATGGATTACAGGCGGTGTCGTCATTAGGGCTCAGGGTTAACACCCCTCTGTCCCTCACAAACCCCCGCCCCCCATGGATTACAGGCGGTGTTGTCATTAGGGCTCAGGGTTAACGTCTGTCTTCCCTCCCTCCACCCCCAGCACATTTCGAGGTTAGGAGTCAGAGTTTGTACCCATCCCCTCCCCCCCCCCATGGATTACAGGGTGTGTGTGTCATCATGGGGGCTCAGGGTTAATTCCCATCTGTCCCCCACACTTCTGTGCGTGGATTACGGGGGGGGGGGTGTATTAGTGGGACTCAGGGTTCATGCCAATCTCCCCCCCCCCCCCTTGCACATGGATTACAGGGGCCGGGTCATCATTAGGACCCAGGGTTAACACTTGTCTCTTCCCCCCTCCCCCCCCCCCAGCCCCTGCACATGGATTATATCGTGGCGGCGGCGAATCTCTTTGCCCAGACCTACGGCATCACGGGCACGCGGGACGCGGGCGACGTGGCCAAGGTGCTGCGCCAGGTGCAGGTGCCCGAATTCACGCCCAAGTCCGGCGTCCGGATCCACATCTCGGACCAGGAACTGCAGAACGCCAACGCCTCCGTCGGTAGGGGCGGGGCTCTGTCCCGGGGGGGCGGGGCTCTGTCCCGGGGGGCGGGGGGGGGTGTCTTTGCCCAGGGGCTCATGGGCTCTGCTCTGCCCCCAGACGACAGCCGGCTGGAGGAGCTGAAATCCACCCTGCCCAACCCCGAGGGCCTGCAGGGCTTCCGCATGTTCCCCATCGACTTTGAGAAGGTGAGCCGGGCGGGCGGGGGCGGGGCGGGCCCCGGGATCGAGCGCTGGCTCTGTGACCGTTACCCTGCATCTGTTCTCTGGCTACCACCCAGAGGTGGCTGCATCTCCCCAGCGGACGAGCTGTCCCCATGCTCTGTTACGTGCTGCGGTTTCCCCCACCTGCCCCACCCCAGAGGTGGCTGCATCTCCCCAGCGGACGAGCTGTCCCCATGCTCTGTTACGTGCTGCGCTTTCCCCCACCTGCCCCACCCCAGAGGTGGCTGCATCTCCCCAGCGGACGAGCTGTCCCCATGCTCTGTTACGTGCTGCGCTTTCCCCCACCTGCCCCACCCCAGAGGTGGCTGCATCTCCCCAGCGGACGAGCTGTCCCCATGCTCTGTTACGTGCTGCGGTTTCCCCCACCTGCCCCACCCCAGAGGTGGCTGCATCTCCCCTCTGCCCCTCTCTCTGCTTCAGGACGACGACACCAATTTCCACATGGATTTCATCGTGGCGGCGTCGAACCTGCGGGCGGAGAACTACGACATCCCGCCCGCCGACCGGCACAAGGTGGGCGCTGGCCTCGGGCGGGGGCGGAGAAGCGGGGGGCTCGCTGCCCCCACCCTCCCAACACTCCCCTCTCTGCCCCTCCCCAGAGCAAGCTGATCGCTGGGAAGATCATCCCGGCCATCGCCACGACGACGGCGGCGGTGGTGGGGCTGGTGTGTCTGGAGCTGTACAAGGTGGTGCAGGGCCACAAGCGGCTGGAGTCCTACAAGAACGGCTTCCTCAACCTGGCGCTGCCCTTCTTCGGCTTCTCCGAGCCCATCGCCTGCCCCCGCAACAAGGTGCCCCCCCCCCCCGATCCCTGCCCTTCTTCGGCTTCTCCGAGCCCATCGCCTGCCCCCGCAACAAGGTGCCCCCCCCCGATCCTGCCTGGTGCCCTGCCCCCCCCCCCCCGATCCCTGCCCTTCTTCGGCTTCTCCGAGCCCATCGCCTGCCCCCGCAACAAGGTGCCCCCCCCCGATCCTGCCTGGTGCCCTGCCCCCCCCCCCCCGATCCCTGCCCTTCTTCGGCTTCTCCGAGCCCATCGCCTGCCCCCGCAACAAGGTGCCCCCCCCCCGATCCCTGCCTGGTGCCCTGCCCCCCCCCCCCCGATCCCTGCCCTTCTTCGGCTTCTCCGAGCCCATCGCCTGCCCCCGCAACAAGGTGCCCCCCCCCGATCCCTGCCTGGTGCCCTGCCCCCCCCCCCCCGATCCCTGCCCTTCTTCGGCTTCTCCGAGCCCATCGCCTGCCCCCGCAACAAGGTGCCCCCCCCCCCGATCCCTGCCTGGTGCCCTGCCCCCCCCCCCCCCCGATCCCTGCCCTTCTTCGGCTTCTCCGAGCCCATCGCCTGCCCCCGCAACAAGGTGCCCCCCCCCCGATCCCTGCCTGGTGCCCTGCCCCCCCCCCCCCGATCCCTGCCCTTCTTCGGCTTCTCCGAGCCCATCGCCTGCCCCCGCAACAAGGTGCCCCCCCCCCGATCCCTGCCTGGTGCCCTGCCCCCCCCCCCCCGATCCCTGCCCTTCTTCGGCTTCTCCGAGCCCATCGCCTGCCCCCGCAACAAGGTGCCCCCCCCCCGATCCCTGCCTGGTGCCCTGCCCCCCCCCCCCCCCCCGATCCCTGCCCTTCTTCGGCTTCTCCGAGCCCATCGCCTGCCCCCGCAACAAGGTGCCCCCCCCGATCCCTGCCTGGTGCCCTGCCCCCCCCCCCCCCCCGATCCCTGCCCTTCTTCGGCTTCTCCGAGCCCATCGCCTGCCCCCGCAACAAGGTGCCCCCCCCCCGATCCCTGCCTGGTGCCCTGCCCCCCCCCCCCCCGATCCCTGCCCTTCTTCGGCTTCTCCGAGCCCATCGCCTGCCCCCGCAACAAGGTGCCCCCCCCCCCCCGATCCCTGCCCTTCTTCGGCTTCTCCGAGCCCATCGCCTGCCCCCGCAACAAGGTGCCCCCCCCCCGATCCCTGCCTGGTGCCCTGCCCCCCCCCCCCCCGATCCCTGCCCTTCTTCGGCTTCTCCGAGCCCATCGCCTGCCCCCGCAACAAGGTGCCCCCCCCCCCCCCCGATCCCTGCCTGGTGCCCTGCCCCCCCCCCCCCGATCCCTGCCCTTCTTCGGCTTCTCCGAGCCCATCGCCTGCCCCCGCAACAAGGTGCCCCCCCCCCCCGATCCCTGCCCTTCTTCGGCTTCTCCGAGCCCATCGCCTGCCCCCGCAACAAGGTGCCCCCCCCCCGATCCCTGCCTGGTGCCCTGCCCCCCCCCCCCCGATCCCTGCCCTTCTTCGGCTTCTCCGAGCCCATCGCCTGCCCCCGCAACAAGGTGCCCCCCCCCGATCCCTGCCTGGTGCCCTGCCCCCCCCCCCCCCTGATCCCTGCCCTTCTTCGGCTTCTCCGAGCCCATCGCCTGCCCCCGCAACAAGGTGCCCCCCCCCCGATCCCTGCCTGGTGCCCTGCCCCCCCCCCCCCCCCGATCCCTGCCCTTCTTCGGCTTCTCCAAGCCCATCGCCTGCCCCCGCAACAAGGTGCCCCCCCCCCGATCCCTGCCTGATGCCCTGCCCCCCCCCCCCCCCCCGATCCCTGCCCTTCTTCGGCTTCTCCGAGCCCATCGCCTGCCCCCGCAACAAGGTGCCCCCCCCCGATCCCTGCCTGGTGCGCCCCCCCCCCGATCCCTGCCTGGTGCCCTGCCCCCCCCCCCCCCCCCCCCCCCCGATCCCTGCCCTTCTTCGGCTTCTCCGAGCCCATCGCCTGCCCCCGCAACAAGGTGCCCCCCCCCACCCGATCCCTGCCCTTCTTCGGCTTCTCCGAGCCCATCGCCTGCCCCCGCAACAAGGTGCCCCCCTCCCCGATCCCTGCCTGGTGCCCCCCTCCCCGATCCCTGCCTTGTCCTCCCCATCCTCTGCCCCCGCAACAAGGTGCTCCCCCCCCCCCCCCGATCCCTGCCTTACCCATCTCATCCTCTGCCTTATGCCCCCTGAGCCCCTATCCTCTGCCCCTTTGCAACAAGGTGGGGGCTGTGGAGTCCTCTGGCTCTTCCACCCTGCCCCCAACCTGCCACCCCCCAGGCCCCAGCCTGTATCCTTGGCCCCCTTTTCAACAAGGTGGGTTCCTGCAACCTGCCCCCCCCCCCACATACAATGACAAATGGCCAGGGTAGGGGCTGGTTTGGGGTCCTCCTCCCCCCCCCCCCAGGTGTCTGACCCGTCCTCTCCCCTCCCCCCAGTACTACGAGATTGAGTGGACGCTGTGGGACCGGTTCGAGGTGCAGGGGGTGCAGTCCAACGGGGAGGAGATGACACTGCGCCAGTTCCTGGCCTACTTCAAGGTGAAACCTGGGCCGGGGCTGTCGGGGTCGGGGGGGGGGGGTGTCTGGGCACAGTCTGAAAACCCCCCCACACACACAGAGCGAGCACCGGCTGGAGATCACCATGCTGGGGGCAGGCTGGTTGGGGGGGGGCTGATGGAGGGGGGTTTGGGGGGATCAGGGGGTGTGGGTGCTGTCTGACCCCCCCCCCCCCATCCCTCCACCCCCCAGAGCGAGCACCGGCTGGAGATCACCATGCTGGGGGCAGGCTGGTTGGGGGGGGGGCTGATGGAGGGGGGTTTGGGGGGATCAGGGGGTGTGGGTGCTGTCTGACCCCCCCCCCCATCCCTCCACCCCCCAGAGCGAGCACCGGCTGGAGATCACCATGCTGGGGGCAGGCTGGTTGGGGGGGGGCTGATGGAGGGGGGTTTGGGGGGATCAGGGGGTGTGGGTGCTGTCTGACCCCCCCCCCCCCATTCCTCCACCCCCCAGAGCGAGCACCGGCTGGAGATCACCATGCTGGGGGCAGGCTGGTTGGGGGGGGGCTGATGGAGGGGGGTTTGGGGGGATCAGGGGGTGTGGGTGCTGTCTGACCCCCCCCCCCCCATCCCTCCACCCCCCAGAGCGAGCACCGGCTGGAGATCACCATGCTGGGGGCAGGCTGGTTGGGGGGGGGGCTGATGGAGGGGGGTTTGGGGGGATCAGGGGGTGTGGGTGCTGTCTGACCCCCCCCCCCCCCATTCCTCCACCCCCCAGAGCGAGCACCGGCTGGAGATCACCATGCTGTCGCAGGGCGTCTCCATGCTCTACTCCTTCTTCATGCCGCCCGCCAAGCTGCGTGAGCGCCACGACCAGGCGTATGTACCCGGGGTGCCTGCCGGGGGGGCGGGGGCGGGGTCCCTCTCCCTCTGGGGCCGGTTTGGGGGCTCTCCCCGGTGTCTCTGGGTTGGGGGGTGGGCTGGGGGCCCCTCTCCCTCTGGGGCCGGTTTGGGGTCTGTTCCCAGTGTCTGGGGGGTTTGGGGTGGGGAATTCCCCGCTCCAGGTGTTCCCCCGGGCTGGGGGACGTCTCCCGGCCCCCCCTGACCGCGCCCCCCCCCCCCCCCCCCCAGGATGACGGAGATCGTGACCAAGGTGTCGAAGAAGAAGATCGGGCGGCACGTCAAGGCTCTGGTCTTCGAGCTCTGCTGCAACGACGACAGCGAGTGCGACATCGAGGTGCCCTACGTCCGCTACACCATCCGCTAGGGGCGGGGCCTCCCCACGCCCCGCCCCTGGGCTCACTGGGCGGGGCCTTCCCATGCCACGCCCCCATGGTTAAAGTGATGCAAAACATGGACTAAAGGGCCTCCCAAGAATTGGTCTGAGGTTCGGGGCTGGGGTGGGGGGGTCCTGCCCCCCTCCCCCGCTGGGACCCCCCCTCCCCACAGTCTTGTTCATGTTCTTGAGGCGCTTTAACCCCCCCCCCCACTTACTGTTAGTCGTGTTGTCTTGATTTCACCCCCTCCCCCGCACACGCTCACTCACTCACCGACGGGGGATGGGGCATCTCTTGCCCTGTGGTGCCAGTTCCGTGGGGGGGGGGGTGCGGCCGCGGGGAGCCCCCGCTGCTGGAGCCGGTGCCTGGCTGCTGCTTGCCCGGCCGGTGGCAGCGGGCGCAGGGTTGGGGGGGTTAGTGCAGAACTGGTGAGAGGAATTACTGAATAAATAGACGTTTGCAAAACTGCCGGCGCCCCCAGGTCTGGTCATTGGGGGGATGGGTGGGGGGGATCCCAGCCCCATGGCAGGGGAGGTGGGGTCCTGGGCTCGGGGGGGGGGGGGGGGGCAGATGGTCCCAATGGAGGGGGCCAGGGGAGGGCGTGCCCTAGTCTCCCCCTTACAGAAGCAACCCTGATCCCAGTTCTATTCCCAGCGTGGGTACCCAGTCTGGGGGGGGGGCACTTTCCCCAGGTGTTTGATCCAGGGTCAGGGTTATTTCCTCTCCCGGCAGCCAGCCGCCCCCCGTTCCAGCCTGTGCCCTGCGCTGTAGGGGACACCTCCACCCCCCACTTTCCGCCCCTCCTGCTGCTCCAGGGGGGTAGTGGCCCAGGCTCAGAGCTTCTCCTCCCCCTCTGTCCTGTGAGGAATCATGTGGCAGTGAGTTCCCCAGGGCCCATGTCCTGAGAGGAGCTGGGGGGGGGGGGAGCCCCCGGTTAACCTCAGCCCCCCATCGCCTGGAATGTGTTTGCTGGGGTGGATTGTGCCCCACCTCTGGATTGCAGCGGGCCCAGATCTAGGCGAACACCTGGGTGGGGCCATGCCTCAGTTTCCCCACAGCTGCCTGTGCCTGGGTCAGTCCCTGGGCAGGAGGCCGGTCTCAGGTCCTGGGCATGTGGGGGGGCGGGGCTCGATTTCCCCACGCCCCAGGCGCCATTGGCCCGCTCCACGTGTCAGTCGGAGGGCGCTGGGCCTGTGGGCGGAGCCAGGCCGGGGGCGGGGCTTCCATTGACTGGGCCGCTGTCCCCAGTGGTTGCTTTCTGCTGTCAGTCAACGTGATTGGCGCTACGAGGAGCCGTGGCAGTCCCGCCCTGCAGCGGGATTGGCGGGGAAAATGTCGCCCGCCCGCCCCTTGGCCGGTTCGCGGTAAATCTCACGCCTGGGCGGGACCTTCAACCCTGCCCTCCGACAGCGGTTGGATGCCTCGCTGGCTTAATGCTGTCTCATTGGCCCCTTCGCCAGTCAATCAAACTCTGAGGCGGGATTGTGAGTTTATTGCTCCGCCCTCTAAAACTAATTGGGTTGACTCTAAAATGACGCTTCCTTATTGGTCCTCTACGCCGTTTGTCAGGATGTGGGCGGGGCCTAATTCGTCGTGTGGTGCGATTGGGAGGCCTTGATTGTCAATCAAAAGGCGGGGTCGAAAGCCAGCTCTAGCCCCGCCCTCCGCCGGGATTTGCTGGATCTTGGGTGCTCTTCGTTTCTATTGGTTGGATTTGCTTGTCAATCACGAAAAGGGTGGGTCTTATAGGCGTGTCGGCCCTGCCCGCCGCCGGGGATTGGCGGTGGCGGGTACTTAAGGGCTCTGCTATTGGTCTGCCCGGCCTGTCCATCGCGCCGAGTGGGCGGGGCTAGTGTGAGGAGGTAGTTGGAGCGTCCGGGCGGCGTCTTAGCCGGCAGCGGAGGAGGCCGAGAGCGCCCGGCGGTGAGTGGACCGTGGTGCGGCTCGGGGCGGGCGGAAGCCGCGCCGCAGGGGCCGGCTCAGTTCTCGGGAGCGGGGTGACGGTTGAGGGCGGTGGGGGTCGTTTTGCGCATGCGCCCCTGGCGAGTGCGCGTGGTGGGGGAGGGTCACGCGCCCCGGGGCCGCTCGGTTTGCGGGAGGAAGCGGCAGCTGATTGGCTGGGAGCCGCGGGAGGGGGCGTGGTCTGGGAGGGGTCAGCGCGCGGCGCCGGGTGGGTGCGGGAGGTGGGGGGAGAGCAACCCTGGGTGCGGTCTCGAAGTTTCCCTGCGCATGCGCGGCCGTTGGGCGGGGGGGGGGGGAGCGAGCGCGAGCCACCTCCCTTCCGGGCCGGGGGGGCGGGCCCATGTGGCAGGAGCTGCAGCGGGGGTGAGCTCTGCGTGGGGGAGGGGCTGCTGCGCCCTGGGGCGGGGGCTTGGCTGGGGGGGTCATGGGGGGTGTGCACTGGGTGGGGGGTGTATTGGGTCGTGGGGGGGTTGGGTGGGGGGGTCATGGGGGGTGTGCACTGGGTGGGGGGTGTATTGGGTCGTGGGGGGGTTGGGTGGGGGGGTCATGGGGGGTGTGCACTGGGTGGGGGGGTGTATTGGGTCGTGGGGGGGTTGGGTGGTCTGGAGTAGGGGGGAGGGGGGGTTGGCTCTGTGCTGGTGAGGCTGTGGGGGGGGGGGGGTTGCTTTGTGGGGGTCAAGGGAGCAAATCTCCAGTCCAGGTTGTGGGGAAGAGTCTCTCCTGGCTTGGGGACCCCCAAGTCTAGGGTGCAGACTGTTACCTGTTACCTGTGGGGCTGGTCTCGGGGTGGGGTGAAGATCCCAGTCATGTGATGGTTCCCTCTGTTGCCGTGGGTGGGGCCTTGTCAGAACCCGGGACAGCTGGGGCCACCCAGACACCCAGCTGCTGGTTGAGCAGCTCACTAGCCGACCTCTGGAAGGCTTCCATGGGATAGGCAGGCCCCGTGGTGACTCGTGGTGACCCCATCTGGCTGTCCCTTCACACCTGGGCTCTCTCCTCTAGTCCCTGCAGCCTGCCCCTCCTGGCCCTTCTCTTCCTGGTGTGGTGCGGAGGACAGAGGTGGGAAATGCTCCCCGGTGAGAGCCCCCCTCTGGTTCTACACCTGGTCTTGTAGCCCTTCGCTGATTGCCGTGGCGAGTTACCAAACCTCGGTGCTCTGTCCGCATCGGCTCTGGATCGGTACCGGAGGAGAAGGGCCCGGGTGCAGAGCCGGCCTGCGCTCCGCTCTGTTCTCTGGACTGGCTCCGATCTGCTCATCACACACCCCCTGGTTCACGGTTCCCCTGGCAGGAGCTAACCTTGCGGGTGTCGAGTCCAGGGACTGGCTTTGGGGGTGGATTGGCCTCTTGCAAGATCACCACAGCGCAAGTTCTCTCATTTGTGCCCTGGACGTGGGGGTACTGCCGGGTGATCCTAGGCTAGGAGTCGATATGGTTTGGGGTAGGAGCCTTGGACCTGGGTTCTAATCCCAGCTCTGCTGCTCTCTCCTTTGTGCCCTTCCCAGCCTCGGTTTCCCTCCCTGTACAGTGAGATGAGTGTGCTCCGATATGGTGAGGATTGAACCCCATTTGGTCTTGATGCTTCCGGCTCCTCGGCCCTGTAAAAATTGCCCCTTCTCCTCCCCACTGAGGGCTAGAAACCTGAATCTCTTTTGTTTGGGATTTGCCAGCTGCTGACAGGATGTGCTCCCTGCTAACTCCGCTCAGTGCCTGTAGCCACGGTCCTGTGGCAGCCTGTGGCGGTTGCCCTGTTCAGCCACTCCCCGTGGCAGAGGGTCACGAGGAAGCACCTCACCCAGCACAGTCACCCTTGCTGCCAGGGGATGTTGTGAACACTGGGCTCAAAAAAGAACAAGAGACGATCCTGGAGGGGAGGAGTCAGGGTGTCCCATATCCACAGAGACAGGACGCTGGACCCTTGCTCTGATCTAGTCCAGCTGTTCCTGCATCCAGATCCCTTAAGTCCTGAAGCTAGCCCTCTCTCTCTCTCTCGGTCTCTCTTTTTCTCCCTCCCCCCCCCCGCACGCGGGCAGTGCACACAGCAGCAGGTTGGTTAATTCCATGGCTGCTGGAAACGGCTTGTCTAACTTTTTCCAAGTGCGGGCGGGGGATCCTGGGAACGCCAGGCGCAGATCCACATGTGGGTGGAACTTGCCTGCCTCTGAAACTCCCTGTTGCAGCCCAGTAGCCAAAGCGGGTGAATCACCCGGCTGCTGGGCCCCTCCCCCTTAAAAACACACAAGGGCAGGGTTGGATGTCTGCCTGCCTGCCAGCCACCCCACTGAGGAAAGCAGCTGGGACCTCGGACCCTGGTGCCAGGACTGGGAGCGGAATGGAGCTTTGCTAGAGCGCTGGGTCCTGTCTGGGCTGCAGCCTGACCGCCTCAGGGCAGTTTTAACCCGCAGATTCCCCTCCATGGACTCTGCCTCCAGCAGGCTGGGGTCCAGTGCCTGCCTCAGCCCCCTGTGATGGGCGTCCCCCTCTCCCCCCTCCCCCCCAGAGATGGCTGCCATACGGAAGAAACTGGTCATTGTGGGAGATGGCGCCTGCGGCAAGACCTGCCTCCTCATCGTCTTCAGCAAGGATCAGTTCCCGGAGGTCTACGTCCCCACCGTCTTCGAGAACTACGTGGCCGACATCGAGGTGGACAGCAAACAGGTACCCTGGGGGCTGCCCTGGCCGGGGTGGGGGGCTAGACCGGCTTTGGACCAGCTGTGGATGATGGGGAGCTGGTCCCCTGCTTGCCTGGCCACTTCTCTACTCTGTGTCAGTGGGCAGACCAGTGATGGCCCCCGAGGAACGTGGGGGAAGCCCGGGGCGAGTTTCCTCCCCCCGGGTGGGAGCTGCCGGGACAGCCTGTCAGCTGTGGGAAGATGGGGTCTCTGGCTCTTGGCTGGGGCCCGGGACCGGAGAGACGGTGCTGCGCTGGGGCCCGGGACCGGAGAGACGGTGCTGCGCTGGGGCCGGGGATTGCCGGCGTCTGCAGCCCAGGCCCCGCGTGGCGATGGCTGGAGGCCTGAGACTAAGCTGAGTGCCGGGGACTGGAGAGCGGGGTCTGGCCACCCCAAGACAGGGACTCTCCAGTGGGAACTGCAGCCCTGTGGCCATCTGCCCCCTTCGTCTCCCCCAGGTGGAGCTTGCGCTGTGGGACACGGCCGGCCAGGAGGACTACGACCGCCTGAGACCCCTGTCCTACCCTGACACGGACGTCATCCTCATGTGCTTCTCCATCGACAGCCCTGACAGCCTGGGTGAGTGCCGGGCGCCCCGTCGGCCAGAGCCGGGATCTCCCCCCGGGGGCAGGTCACACAGGCCCTGAGCTGGCACGGCTGGGCAAGAGGCTCCTGCTCTAACCACCAGCCCCCACTGCCTTCCAGTGCACGGGAGAGAACCCAGGAGTCCTAGCTCCCCCCCCCCCCCCAACTCATTAGACCCCACTCCCTTCCCAGTGCATGGGAGAGAACCCAGGAGTCCTAGCTCCCAGCCCCTCCCCCCCCCCCAACTCATTAGACCCCACTCCCTTCCCAGTGCATGGGAGAGAACCCTGGAGTCCTAGCTTCCCCCCCCCCCCCCCAACTCATTAGACCCACTCCCTTCCCAGTGCATTGGGGAGAACCCAGGAGTCCTAGCTCCCAGCATGGGGGGGGCGGGGGGGCTGGGTGCCCTGATGCTGACCCCCCCCCCTCCCCCCAGAGAACATCCCGGAGAAGTGGACCCCGGAGGTGAAGCATTTCTGTCCCAACGTCCCCATCATCCTGGTGGGCAACAAGAAGGATCTTCGGCACGACGAGCCCACGCGCCGCGAGCTGGGCAAGATGAAGCAGGTGAGACCCGCCCCCCCCGCCCCCGAAGGAGAGCACCCCTGTCCTGGGGGCCCCCCCCCCGAAGGAGAGCACCCCTGTCCTGGGGGGGGCCTGGGGCTGCCCCCGCCCCGCCCCCCTGCCCCGAAGGAGAGCACCCCTGTCCTGGGGGGGGGGGCCTGGGGCTGCCCCCTGCCCCGAAGGAGAGAACCCGTCCTGGCGGGGGGGGGCCCACCCTGCCCCCCTGCCCCAAAGGAGAGCACCCCTGTCCTGGGGGGGGGCCTGGGGCTGCCCCCGCCCCAAAGGAGAGAACCCCTGTCCTGGGGGAGGGGCCCCCACCCTGCCCCCCCCACCCCTAAGGAGAGCACCCCTGTCCTGGGGGGGACCCCCCGCCCTGCCCCGAAGGAGAGCACCCCTGTCCTGGGGGGGGGCCTGGGGCTGCCCCCGCCCCAAAGGAGAGCACCCCTGTCTTGGGGGACCCTGGGGCTGCCCCCCTGCTGTCTGTCCTGGGGGATGCCCCCGTCCTGAAAGACGGTGGTTCCGGAGCTGAATCCCCCCCCCTACGTGATGAACCCTTCTGGCTGTACTGGGCCCCCGCCCTGCTCTTACGCACCCCCCCCCCCCCACCCTGGGACCGGGGACCCCTCGCGCTGACCCGTTGCTGCCCCCAGGAGCCGGTGAAGCCGGAGGAGGGCCGGGACATGGCCAATCGGATCAGCGCCTTCGGGTACCTGGAGTGCTCGGCCAAGACGAAGGACGGGGTGCGCGAGGTGTTCGAGATGGCCACGCGGGCCGCGCTGCAGGCCAAGCGCGGGCGCAAGAAGACCTCCTGCCAGCTGCTGTAACCCCCCCGCCCCCCCGGACCCCCACTGGGGCCCCTCCTCAGCCCCAAGGCTCCCACAGCCCTTTGGGGGGGGTTTGTGGCACAGCCTCTCTCCTGGAATGGTTTGGGGGGGGGCAGGGCTTCTGGGGGGGGCTGCCCCATGGCAGCTCCACTGCCTGCCCCATGGCAGCTCTGCCCCAGCCCTTCCAGTCCCCCCCCACTCCCTGGGAGCCCACCATCCCGGGCTGTCCTGCACCGTGTGACCCCACAGCCCCCTGCTGCAGGGGTTCAGCCCTCTCCTGGGCCTGCCGTGGGGGGCTGGGTCCCAGCAGGGTGCCCCCCCCCTGACACTGCCCCCGCTGTACAGATTCCTTCCTCTCTCCTATTTATCTCTTGCCAAGCGCCCCCCCAAGAGAACTCTATATTTTTATGCAGAGGCGCTGTGGGGCCGCTTTGCCCGGGGAGGGCACCTGGCTCCCCCCCCCCACCGCGGGCCCTGGGCCCTCCGCGCCAGCAAGTGCCACAGGGGGGCGCCGGGGGGTCTGCCCGGGGCTGGTCGTTACTTTTCAACTGTACTTGAAAGACAACTCGAATAAATTTGTAGCAATGTTTAGTTGGGGGGGCTCTGCCTGTTTGTGGCCGGTGGGGGGGGGGGGGGTGAGTGTCTTCATGTAACAGCTCGGGGCTCCCCCACATACCTCACTCTGATCCCCTCCCCCCACCCAGCTCTGCCCCCTGGGGGGTCACGCCAGCCTAAATCAGTTCTGCGGGGGGGGGGGGAACTCTCCAGTCATCAGCTACCTGCCCCAGCACTTCCATGGGGCTCAGCTGCTCTCCCCCCCCCCCCCCCCCATTCCAGGGAGGAGGCAGCTGCCTGGGGGGGGGGGAAGGGGGCACAATCTTGCCATTGGGGGAGGGTGCTGGGATTCCTGCACTGCAGGGCATGTGCCATGCAGCCATGTGTGGGCACTGCTCCCCCTCCCCCGGGCACTGCACCCTCCCCCCTCCCCAGGCCACTGCACCCTCCCCTGGCCACTGCACCCTCCCCCGGGCACTGCACCCTCCCCCCCCTCCCCCGGGCACTGCACCCCCTCCCCCGGGCACTGCACCCCCGCACCCTCCCCTGGGCACTGCACCCTCCCCTGGGCACTGCACCCTGGAGAGCCAGGCCAAGAGCTGAGCTCACCAACCTGCCAGAACCCAGGAGTCCGGGCCCCCTGTCCTGCTTCCCCCCACCCAGACCCCCCTCAGCTGGGGGGCCCCAGACCCGGGCTGGAGGGAAGGAGGCACCCGAGCAGCCAGCCCAGTTTATTGACGGGGGTGGGGGTGTTACAATACACCTGGGGGAGGGGGGGGGGGCTCGGCTGCGCTACCCCTCCCCGGCCAGCAGGCGGCGCTTCCTCTCCAGCAGCGCCTGGTACTGGGCCCGCGCCGCCTCCACCTCGCTCTGCAGCCCGGCGACCTCCCCGGCCAGGACCAGCCCTGCGGAGAGAGGGGGGGGGGGCAGGAGACGGGCCAGGCTGACGGGGGGGGGGGGGAGATGGGGGGGGGGCGGTCCCCTCTGGGGCGCCCCCCTGGACTCACCCTTGCGGAAGCTGCTCTGAGCCTGCCGGAGGCTCTGGGGCACCAGGATCCCGAACCAGGCCAGTGGGGTCCCGGGACGAGGCCCCCTGCTGGGAATCGGGGGGGGCGGGGGCTGCCCCCCGGGGGGGCCCAGGATCCTCTGTGTTCCCGGGGCCCTTTCGATGCCGCAAGACTAGAGACATTCAAGAAAAGGGGTCCCATGAATACCCCTCCCCCGCTCTCCTTGTGCCCCTCCCGACACACAGCCCCCTGCTAGCCCCGCCCCCCCACTCCTGACCCACAGCCCACCCCCCCCTCACTCTCCTCATGCCCCTCCCGACCCACAGCCCCCTGCGAGCCCGCCCCCCCCCACTCCTGACCCACAGCCCGCCCCCCCGCACTCTCCTCATGCCCCTCCCGACCCACAGCCCCCTGCTAGCCCGCCCCCCCACTCCTGACCCACAGCCCCCTGCTAGCCCGCCCCCCCCACTCCCGACCCACAGCCCACCCCCCCTCACTCTCCTTGTGCCCCTCCCGACCCACAGCCCCTGCTAGCCCACCCCCCCACTCCTGACCCACAGCCCGCCCCCCCCGCACTCTCCTCATGCCCCTCCCGACCCACAGCCCCCTGCGAGCCCGCCCCCCCACTCCTGACCCACAGCCCCCTGCTAGCCCGCCCCCCCACTCCCAACCCACAGCCCACCCCCCCTCACTCTCCTTGTGCCCCTCCCGACCCACAGCCCCTGCGAACCCGCCCCCCCCTCCTGCCCCTCCCGACCCACAGCCCCCTGCTAGCCCGCCCCCCCCACTCCCGACCCACAGCCCACCCCCCCGCACTCTCCTTGTGCCCCTCCCTACCCACAGCCCCCTGCAAGCCCGCCCCCCCACTCCTGCCCCTCCCGACCCACAGCCCCCTGCTAGCCCGCCCCCCCCCACTCCCGACCCACAGCCCACCCCCCCTCACTCTCCTCATGCCCCTCCCGACCCACAGCCCCCTGCGAGGCCCGCCCCCCCCACTCCTGACCCACAGCCCCCTGCTAGCCCGCCCCCCCCACTCCCAACCCACAGCCCACCCCCCCTCACTCTCCTTGTGCCCCTCCCGACCCACAGCCCCCTGCGAACCCGCCCCCCCCTCCTGCCCCTCCCGACCCACAGCCCCCTGCTAGCCCGCCCCCCCCCACTCCCGACCCACAGCCCACCCCCCCGCACTCTCCTTGTGCCCCTCCCGACCCACAGCCCCCTGCGAACCCGCCCCCCCCTCCTGCCCCTCCCGACCCACAGCCCCCTGCTAGCCCACCCCCCCCCACTCCAACCCACAGCCCCCTGCAAGCCCGCCCCCCCCTCCTTCTGCCCCTCCCGACCCACAGCCCCCTGCGAGCCCGCCCCCCCACGCCTGACCCACAGCCCCCTGCTAGCCCGCCCACCCCCCCCACTCCCAACCCACAGCCCCCTGCTAGCCCGCCCCCCCACTCCTGACCCACAGCCCACCCCCCCTCACTCTCCTTGTGCCCCTCCCGACCCACAGCCCCCTGCTAGCCCGCCCCCCCCCCCACTCCTGGTCCACAGCCCCCTGCTCGCCTGGCCCTGAGCTCCTGCTGAAGTTTTTTGCTCATTAATTCACCTTGGTCTTGGGGCCCGATTTCCTCCACGGCCGGGGCCCCCTCAGCAGCCTCTGGGGCCGGGTCTCCTTCCCCTGGGACCACCTGGAAGGCGACTTGCCCACTCTGACCCTCGCTGCAGGGAGAAACCGCCATTGACCCCACCTGCCGGTGCCCCCCATTCCCGACCCACAGCCCCCTGCTAGCCGGCCCTGCCCTCCCCCCACCGTCCAGCCAGTGCCCCACTCCTGACCCGCAGCCCCCTGCTAGCCGGCCCTGCCCTCCCCCCACCGTCCAGCCAGTGCCCCTCACTCCCGACCCGCAGCCCCCTGCTAGCCGGCCCCCACCGTCCAGCCAGTGCCCCTCACTCCCGACCCGCAGCCCCCTGCTAGCCGGCCCTGCCCTCCCCCCACCGTCCAGCCAGTGCCCCTCACTCCCGACCCGCAGCCCCCTGCTAGCCGGCCCTGCCCTCCCTCACCGTCCAGCCAGTGCCCCTCACTCCCGACCCGCAGCCCCCTGCTAGCCGGCCCTGCCCTCCCGCCACCGTCCGGCCAGTGCCCCACTCCCGACCCGCAGGCCTGTCCCCCTCAGCCCCCTGCTCTCACCTGGCGCGCACCCGGACCAGCGGCTCCATGCAGGCCCCGAACTGCAGGGCAGAGACCGACTTGCAGCCCATGGCGAAGCGGGACTTGGAGAGTGAGAACCAGCCCTGCATGGAGAGACGGGGGGGGGGGGCGAGCCTCTAAGGCATTGCTTCTCAAAGTGGGGGGCGCGAGCCCCTCCTGCCAGCAGCCGGCCCCGAACAATGCCGCTGCCGCGGGCTGCTGGCATCCAGCCCCTGCTGCTGCTGGCAGCCCGTGTCCCTGCCGCGGTGGGCTGCCGGCGCCCCCATAAGGCCGGTCCCGGCTGCAGCTCCCACCGCGGTGGGCTGCTGGTGGCCCCGTGAGCCCGGGCCCTGGCTCCTGCTGGCGGCTGCTGGCACTGCCACGTGCCCCGGCCCGGCCCCGGCTGAGGTGGGCTTCCGGCGCCTCCGTGGGGCTGGTGGAACCCCCCCCCCACTGGCCTCAGGGGGCTGGTGGAACCCCCCCATCCCAGCCCCTGCTGCAGTGGGCTGCTGGCACGCCCCCCCCCCACCTGACCCCAAGGGGGGGGGTCGCGCTTAGGGGCCCGGTGTGGGAAAGGGGTCACCACTACAAAAAGTTTGAGAACCACTGGCCCAAGGGGCTGCGCTGCCCCTATGAGCCCCCCCAACCCCAGGCAGACAGGGCTGCAGGAGGGGACCTGGGGGCACTGTGGTCAGTGAGATTGTGTGTGGGGGGGGGGTCCCTAGAGGCAGGGGTCAGTGGGGTGGCCCCAGGGGAGCCCCAGAAGCAGTGGGGGGGGGTCACAGCAGGGTGGGAAGGGGAGCCCCGGGGGCAGTGGGGGGCCCCATGCAATTACCCCCCCCCGCCCCACCTGCTCCACCAGCCTGTTGAATTCCTCCCTCTTGCCCTGCAGCGTCTCCAGCGCCCCCAGCAGGTGGAGCAGCCGCTCGTCCAGCTCCCGGCTCAGCGCCGGCTCGGCCATCGGCCTGGGACAGAACCGGGTCAGAACAGGGCTCGGGATCAGCCCCCCACTGGCCCCCCTCTCCCCGGAACCGCCAGACACCCCCCAATACCTGCCGCCTGGTCCCTCCCTCTGGAACCGCCAGAACACCCCCCAATACCTGCCCCCCGGAACCTCCCCCCAATACCTGCCCCCCGGAACCTCCCCCCTCGGTCCCTCCCTCTGGAACCGCCACACCCCCCCCCAATACCTGCTCCCCGGAACCTCCCCCCAATACCTGCCGCCTGGCACCGCCCCCCTCGGTCCCTCCCTCTGGAACCGCCAGACACCCCCCAATACCTGCCCCCGGAACCTCCCCCCAATACCTGCCCCCCAGAACCACCCCCCCAATACCTGCCCCCAATACCTGCCCCCCAGAACCACCCCCCCAATACCTGCCCCCCGGAACCGCCCCCCACCAACCCGCCAATACCTGCCGCCTGGCACCCCCCCCCCAATATCTGCCCCGCCCCGGAACCTCCCCCACCAACCCCCCAATACCTGCCCCCTCCTGGCTCCTCCAGCACCTGCCCCGGACCGAGCGAGCCCGGCTGTTCCCCCCCCCCCCCCGTCCGAGCACACGACCTTGGAAACTAGCCAATCCTGGCTTTCCAGTGGGGCGGAGCCTCCCTAATGTTCTCCAATCAAAGGTAAGGGCTTGTGCGACATTCTCCAATCAACTTCAAGGGAAGGCGGGAAGACGTCGGTGATTGGACAGAGTTGTTTCGTCATGGGAAGAGAAAGCGGCAGCCATCTTAGTTGAGGGCAAGTACGGCACCTTCCGGTCTCGCTGCCATGTTTATCCAGGGCAAATCTGCCTCATCCCTTCGGCCGCCATCTTTGCGAGGGGCAACGGGGGAGGGGGGGCGGGGAAGAGAGAGAGCGCGCGCCACCGCACCACCACGTGACTCTCTCCCTACCATGGGCCGCCATCTTTGTGAGGGGCAAAACATCGCCCCTCCCCCCGCGCAATTGAGCATCCCCCCCCTCTGATAGGCCGGGAAGCCTGAGCCAATGAGAGACTCTGGTTTTGGGTGACCAGTTCCCCCCACGTGTGTCGAGGAGCAAGCGGCGGGGCTGCCAGCATGGTAGGGGGGCGAAGTGTGAGGGCAGCTGGGTTTGTTATTGTAGGGTCGCCCGAGAGCGGGAGAGACCCGGGGCTGGGACTTCCTCCTCGGGGGGCAATGGGGGCGGGGTTAGTTATTGTAGGGTCGCCTGCGGGGCAGAGGGGGGCCCATATGTGGGGAGAGGGGCGCCTGGCCTAGTTGTGTAGGGTCTTCTGGGTGGGGGAGGGGCTGGGGGAAGCATCTCACACCCCCCTCCCCTCAGTGGGGACGGGGAGCTAGTGGGACATTGGCGATGGGAGTCTCGGCTTTGTTATTGTAGGGTCGTCGTTTCCTGGGGAGGGGGAGAGGCCACCTGGGGCGGGGGTAGCTGGTACCCCGCTAGTCGAGGGGGAGTTCCCTCCCCCCCCGAACTCTGTGTTTACAACCCCCCCCCCCGTGTGTCCCCCCCCCCCCCCCCCAGCTGCGCCGCGAGGCCCGGCAGCGCCGGGAGTATCTGTACCGGCGGGCGCAGGAATATCGGACCCGGGCCATCGCGGACAAGAAGGAGAAACTCAAGTTGGCGCTGGACGGTACGGACCCCCCCGGCGCCCCCTCCCCCCGGCGCCCCCCCCCCCCGGCGCCCCCCCCCCCGACCTGCAGTTCCCCTCCCCCCGGCGCCCCTCCCCCCCCGCCGCCCCTCCCACCGACCTGCAGCCCCCCTCCCGGTGCCCCTCACTCCCAACCAGCATCCCCCTCCCCATGACCCCCACTCTGACTTTCAGCCCCCCTCCTCCCCTCTGCCCTTCACTCCAACCTGCAGCCCCCGTCCTCCCTCCTCGGCGCCCCTCACTCCCGACCTGTAGCCCCCCCCCCTCACTCCTGACTTGCAGCCCCCTCCATGCCCAGCCCTGGGCTCCCCCCAGCTCTGCCCATGCCCCTCACTTCCGACCTGTCGCCTGAGGGTGCCCTGCATGATGTGGGAGGGGCTGGTTTGGGGCAGGAGGGACGGTGGGGGTGGAATTTGAGGGGGGAAGGGGAGATCTGTGGGGGGGGGGCTGCCTGGATCATGCTCTCTGACACCTCCCCCCCCCCCCCCCCCCGCGCACAGAGAATCGGCTGCTGCCCACGGAGCTGCGCCGGGAGGCTCTGGCCCTGCAGAAATCCATCGAGTTTGATGACCAGGGAGGAGAAGGTGAGTCGGGGGGGAGAGGGGGTGTTCAGGGAGGTGGGTGTCCATCCCCACCCCCTCCGGCTAGGACCCCCCCGCCACGCAACACCCTTGGTCAGTCTTGTCCTGTGTCCTTCCTGACTCCTGGCTTCCCATCTGCCCTGAAGCATGAGAGTGGCCCACCCCCGTTTGGCTCACAGGGCCCACCCCTGCAGCCGAGGGGGCCTGAGCTGCTCTGAGTGACACCCCCATAGACCCGTTATCCCGGCCGGCTTGCTTGGGGCGAGTGGAGCCGTGGCTTAAACCCAATCCCTGTCCAGTGTGGAGAAACACAGATTGTTGTAGGTTGTTCATTCACCCCTGACTTTGGGCTTTTTTCTTTTTCAAAATCCACCTGACGTTCTGACCCCTTCCCTCCAGGGCCGAGCTCACGCGAATCCGGCCCGGTGCCTTGTGTTCAATTTAAAAACATAAATATTTAACGGGCCAGAAAGCCCCAAACCGTGTGGTCTGGTCCCACTTTGCTGACGACTTCCTCCCCATGTTTGCCCCGCAACTGAGCTCAGGTCAACAACAGGTTAAAAAAACCGATCAGGAGCTGCTGGTTTTCCTCATCCCATCGCTGAATGGAACCTCGGTGGGGGGACGAGATCTACTAGCTCTAAAATCCTGAACGACAGGGAGACTAGAACCAGTCTGTTCAAATTCACTAATTACCGCGACCGCTTCCTTTGTACAATGAATCTGGGAGTTTCAAATCCCACCTATGTTTTAATCAATTTTTTTTCATAGGTGCTAATTTTCCCGGCGCCCTGAGTCTAGGCCCGGGTTCAAGGTCGTTTTCTTTCAGGAACAGTTTTGCGTGTTTTTAATCCGGTTCCGATTTCCGTCCAGCGAGTGTTTGACAGGGATCCCAAGTCGAGTGAGGCCAGGAGAAGACTTGGCTGCCACTCGCTTCCCATAAAAGCTGTCCCCTCCCACACCCGGGTTCTTGGGGGACCGGCCATTGCCACTCCCTGGCGGGATTGAAAAATAACCCAACTCCCTGAGTTGGTGTCAGTGGGGGGCTCCTTGGGGGCATGGCCAGCCAGAGGCCACACCTCCCGCCGTTAACCCCTTGCCTCCCGCGTCAGGGCTGGTGACGCATCAGGATGATGAGTACCGCTGGGCGGGCGTGGAGGACCCCAAGGTGATGATCACGACCTCGCGCGACCCCAGCTCCCGCCTCAAGATGTTCGCCAAGGTACAGGGCCTGGGTTTGTTATTGTAGGGTCTCCTGGGGGGTGGTGCTGCGTGGTTATTGTAGGGTCTGCTGGGCGCTGGTTTGTTTCTTAAGGGCCTCCTGGGGACTGGGACCGGTGGGTAGGCCCGGCTTTGTTATTGTAGGGTCCCGTGGGGGGCCAGGGGAGGGGCAGGTCTGTTGTTGTAGGGTCTCCTGGGGGGTGGGGGGGCAGGTCTGTTGTTGTAGGGTCTCCTGGGGGGTGGGGGGGGCAGGTCTGTTGTTGTAGGGTCTCCTGGGGGGTGGGGGGGCAGGTCTGTTGTTGTAGGGTCTCCTGGGGGGTGGGGGGGCAGGTCTGTTGTTGTAGGGTCTCCTGGGGGGTGGGGGGGCAGGTCTGTTGTTGTAGGGTCTCCTGGGGGGTGGGGGGGCAGGTCTGTTGTTGTAGGGTCTCCTGGGGGGTGGGGGGGCAGGTCTGTTGTTGTAGGGTCTCCTGGGGGGTGGGGGGGCAGGTCTGTTGTTGTAGGGTCTCCTGGGGGGTGGGGGGGCAGGTCTGTTGTTGTAGGGTCTCCTGGGGGGTGGGGGGGCAGGTCTGTTGTTGTAGGGTCTCCTGGGGGGGCGGGGGAGGGGCAGGTCTGTTGTTGTAGGGTCTCCTGGGGGGGCGGGGGAGGGGCAGGTCTGTTGTTGTAGGGTCTCCTGGGGGGGCGGGGGAGGGGCAGGTCTGTTGTTGTAGGGTCTCCTGGGGGGTGGGGGGGCAGGTCTGTTGTTGTAGGGTCTCCTGGGGGGCGGGGGGGGGGGCAGGTCTGTTGTTGTAGGGTCTCCTGGGGGGGCGGGGGAGGGGCAGGTCTGTTGTTGTAGGGTCTCCTGGGGGGTGGGGGAGGGGCAGGTCTGTTGTTGTAGGGTCTCCTGGGGGGTGGGGGGGCAGGTCTGTTGTTGTAGGGTCTCCTGGGGGGTGGGGGGGCAGGTCTGTTGTAGGGTCTCCTGGGGGGGAGGGGCAGGTCTGTTGTAGGGTCTCCTGGGGGGGCGGGGGAGGGGCAGGTCTGTTGTTGTAGGGTCTCTCACTCCCCCTCTCGGCGCAGGAGATAAAGCTGGTGGTGCCGGGCGCCCAGCGCATGAACCGGGGCCGACATGAGGTGGAGGCCCTGCTCCGGGCCTGCAAGGCCAACGGCGTCACCGACCTGCTGGTGCTGCATGAACACCGGGGGCAGCCGGGTGAGCGGGGCGGGGCTCCATCCAGGCCTGCTGGGAGTCGGGAGGGGCCCCTCCTCTCCGTTGGGGCTGGCTGGGGACCCCCCCAGGTATTTCTGGGGTGTCCCCAGGGGGGGGGGGTTGTGTTCTGTGGGGTGGATGACTCGGGGGTGGGGCAGGGGAACTCCACACCCCCCCTCGCGCTAACCCCCCCCCCCCGCTCTCCCCTCCCTCCAGACGGGCTGATTGTCTCCCACCTGCCCTTCGGCCCCACGGCCTTCTTCACCCTCTGCAACGTGGTGATGCGGCACGAAGTCCCCGACATCGGCACCATGTCCGAGGCCAACCCCCACCTGATCTTCCACAACCTGACCTCGCGCCTGGGCCAGCGGGTGAGGGGGGGGACGGGTCTCTGGGGGATGTTTGTGTGTTTATCGTAGGGTCTCCTGGGGGATGTTTTGTGTGTTTGTTTATCGTAGGGTCTCCTGGGGTATTTAGAGCTATTTGGGGGGCTGGTTTGTTATTGTAGGGTTTCAATTCCCCTCCACCGCCAAAGCTCAGCTCTTCTCGGTCTCTGCCCCTCAGGTCAGCAGCATCCTCAAGTACCTCTTCCCGGTGCCCAAGGAGGACAGCAAGCGGGTCATCACCTTTGCCAACCAGGACGATTACATCTCCTTCAGGTGCCAGGCCTGCCCGGAGATGCAGCCACTTCTGGGGCGGGGCAGCTGGGGAACAGCTGCATAGAACACCCCACAGAGATGGCTGAGTTCTCTCCCGGCTCTGGGAGGAGAGTCGGGGCTGAGAGGGGGCTGGAAGCTACACCCCCCCCCCCGATGACCTATCTCCCCTCTGCCCCCCCGCAGGCACCACGTCTATAAGAAGTTGGACCATCGCAACATCGAGCTGTCCGAGGCGGGGCCGCGATTCGAGATGAAACGTGAGTCACATTTCTAGGGGCCCCTCATAAGAACGTACGAGCGCCCAGAGTGGGGCAGAGCAATGGTCCACCCAGCCCAGGGTCCTGTCTGCCGACCGTGCCCAACGCCAGGTGCCCCCGCAGGGAGCGAACAGAACAGGAATCATCCAGCGATCCATCCCGTCGCCCGTCCCCAGCTTCCGGCAAACCCAGGCCAGGGACCCCATCCCTGCCCAGCCTGGCTAATAGCCACTGATGGACCCACCCTCCAGGAACTTTTCTAGTTCTTCTCCGAACCCTGTCAGTGTCTTGTCCTTCACAACATCCTCTGGCGAGGAGTTCCACAGGTTGACTGGAACTCTTTCCTCCTGTCCATCTTAAACCTGCTGACCCCTACTTCTTGTGTTACACGAGGGAGTAAACAACTCTTCCTTATCTACTTTCTCCCGCTGGGGAGCTGTTCAGAATCCAGGGGAAACTGAGGCACACATGTCCTTCTTCAAATGATTACAGAACATTTGTCCCCTCCTGCCCCTCGCCCCCTTAGCGAGCGGGGGAGGGCTCCCTGTCTTTGCCAGTCTCCCACCAGTGGGTGCTTCCTGCACCCTTGGGGCCCCCCTGCTGACCCCTTGCCCCCCCTCGTTACAGTGTACATGATCAAGCTGGGCACGCTGGAGCAGGCGGACACGGCCGACGTGGAGTGGCGCTGGCACCCTTACACCAACACGGCCCGGAAGCGGCAGTTCCTGAGCGTCCCCTAAGGGCGTCCCCCCTCCCCCCGCCCTGTCGGACACCTGCCTGCGCCCCCCCTGCGCTTGGACCCAGGACGGGGGCCCGGTCACCTCAGTGCACTTATTGCCGGCTGGGAATTTAACCTGGAGCGTTTTTCTCCGCCCTGAGCGGTGGGCGTTGGAGTGCGAGGGACGGACTCCGGCCCCCGGGGGGGTGCTGATGTCTCCCGCTGCGGGTTAAGGCCTATCGGCCTGCGGGGGGGCGGGAAGCCCCAGCAGAGGTGCTGTTTTCACAGTTTTATTGTGGGAGGGTCTGTTCTAATACACGGCTTGCTGCGGTTTCTGCTTCTGGCTGTTCCCGGCTTGCGGGGTAAAGCCACCAGGGCTCTGGGTTGGGGGAGGGGGGCACCGGCACTGAATCGCCCCCCGAGTTTATTCCTCTCCCAGGGCTAGGGAGAGAACCCAGGTGTCCTGGCTCCCAGCCTGTTGTCAGTTGATGGGAGTTCGCTCTGGGGCTCAGTTCATCTGTAGTTGGGGGGGGGGGGGACACGGGCCCTGGTGCTCCCCCACTCACCCCACAGGTCCCCTACAGCCGCGTCCACTCGGCTGGGGGGTCACGGGGTCCTTTTGGCTTCCCGATGCGGAAGTTATAGCCTGGGGGAGAAACAGCAGTGGGGGGTGGGTGGGGTGTACCTGACCCCCCCCCCCCAACACACACAGCCTGACCCCTCCTCTTCCCCCCCCCCCCCCCCGACTCCCCTGATTCACACTACTGCTGGGTCCTCTCCCCCATCATCCCCTCCCCACGACTCCTGGGGCCCAGCCCCTTACCACGCCCCCCCCTATGTGCCCCTCCCCCTACAGCTTACCGAGCCCGTTGCCCGGGGATGCCAGGGGGCCGCAGCCCCGGGCGGGAGGGGGGTCCACGGCCTCGTAGCTGTCCGTCGACTCCGAGCGGGGGAGGCTGGGGGCTGGCGGAAGACACAAGCGTGAGACCTGCCCCCCTTCTGTCACGGGCGCCACGGGGCTGCAGCCACCTCTGGGGCGAGGCGGCTGGGGGAACAGCCGCACATAACGTCGCGTCGCCTCCACGGTGTGGGGTTTCCAATCCAGGTACCCACGTAGCCTCCCCCTGCCCCCCCTCAGCCCTCCGGCCCCCTTCAATCCCCCCCCCCCACTCACCCTTCTTCTGGGAGGACTCCAGAAAACCCTGTAGAGGAGATGGATAAAAATGAATGAGATGGGTGCCTGCGCCACCCCCCCCCCCAGCCCGAGAGCTGGGGGAGAACCCAGGTGTCCTGAATCTGAATTCCCCCCCCCCCCCACCAGCAACTCCCCCTGCCCCCCCCCCCAGCCTCTTCTGGCTGCGGCTGACCCGGTGGGGGGCAGGACTCACCGGGGGTTTCAGACTGTGCAGGGGGGTCTTCCCGCGCCCGGGGCAGGGCGAAGGGGGGCCCCGGGGGCTGGCGTCACCTGGAGCAGAGAGGTGGGCAGGGGTCAGAGGGTGCCCCCCCGGGTGCTGGGGGTCCCCCCTCCCCAGGTCAGAGCCACCCCAATGCCCCTCTTGCATCAGAACCATCCCCCCTCCCCCCCCCCCCCCGCCAATCAGATCCATGGTCCCTACTGGCCCCCGACTCCTTCATTTCTCTTCTTCCCCCCCCCCCCGCCATCAGACCCACCCCCAGACTCCTGGGTTCCCCCCCCCCCCCCAATCAGATCTATGGTCCCTACTGGCCCCCAACTCCATCTCCCCCCCAACCACCATCAGACCCACAGGCCCTCCCACCCCCAGACTCCTGGGTCATCCCGTGTCCTCGTCCCCCCCCCAGATCCATGGTCCCTACTGGACCGGGACTGTTGGGTCCGGCCGTTCCCCTCCAATCAGAACCATGGTCCTTCCTGCTCCAGACTCCTGCCCCCTCCCCAGATCAGACCCATGGTCCCTTTTGGCCCTTGACTCCTGCTTCACCCCGCCCCATAGCCCCTCCCGCCCCCGGTCGCCTGGGTCCCCTCTACCTACCTGAGTTGGGGGTATACTCGCAGCTGGGGGGCCGGTGTTTGATGGGGCTCCCGGGCAGGGAGTAGCTGGGTTGCAGCCCCCCGAAGCCGCAGGGGTCAAGGGGGGACCAGTCGGGGCTGCCCCCGCCGGGCCCGCCCCCCCGGGAGGGGGATCCCGCCGGGCCGCCCCCCCGCCGGAACTTGTTCACCACAGCGTAGGTGTCGCTCATTTTGGGGGGCAGGTCCGGGGCGGGCTCGGCCGGCACCGAGATGCTCCTGGGGGGTGAGGAAAGCGGGTCGCAGCACTGGGACAGGAACGCTCCACCCCAGAGGCAGCTGTGGGACCAGGGCCAAGGGCGAACCCAGGAGACCGGCTCCCCTCCCCTGCCTCCACCTCTCCTGGAACCGGTACCCTGGGCTGGCGGGGGACAGGAGGCTAACACCCAACGGGGCGTTAACTCTGACCCCTAATGACTCCATTGCCAGGCTACCTTGGCAGCTGCTGAAGTATTTAGGTACAGTAAAACCCCGATTTAGCGGACCCCGATTTAACGGACTTCGGATGCAACGGACAAAATTTCCGATGCATCTGAAATCCGTTTTTCGCGGGCTGCCAGCTCCCGCCCGGGTCCCTCCTGCGGGCTGCCGGCTCCCGGGTCCCACCTGCGGGCAGGCTGGCTGCCAGCTCCCGCCCGGGTCCCTCCTGCGGGCTCCCGGGTCCCGCCTGCGGGCAGGCTGCCGGCTCCCCGCTGCCCGGTCCAGGCAGCGGGCGGGCTGCCTGCCGGCTCCCCGGGCGGGCGGGTTGACGGCTCCCGTGATAAGTAAAACCTCGATATAACGGACTAATTCGGGCGAGGGGGTGTCAGTTAAAGCCGAAAGTCCGTTATTTAATCATTTTTTTAAATGATTGAATAACGGACTTTCGGCTTTAATGGACACCCCCTCGCTCGAATTAGTCCGTTATATCGAGGTTTTACTGTACGAGCTGCCCCAGAGGTGGCTGCATCCCAGTCCCTGGCGAGCCCTCCCCGGGTGGCGTTCTATGCAGCTGCCCCCTCCACTGCCCTGCCCCAGAGGTGGCCGCCCCGGGCCGGTCACTCACCTCAGGATGCTGTTGTGTTTGCTGGGGGGCGCGCGGCGGCGCAGGGACACGGCGTCGTCGTACAGGGGCAGCTGGTTCTGTGGGGAGAGGAAGGGGTGAGGGGGGGAGGGACCCCCCCCCCCCATGCTGACAGTGGGTTTTCACTTCCTCCTGCAGGAAGTGTGACAAGGGTGCGGGCGGTTAACCCAACTAGTGCTGGAGGCCAGGCCTGGGGCAGGAACAGAGCGCGGACCCCCTCCCCGGACCCTTCCCCGTGTCCCCCACCCCCCTCCCTGGACCCTGTGTCCCTCCCATCTCCAGACCCTCCATCCCCGTGTCCCTCCCATCTCCGGACCCTCCATCCCTGTGTCCCTCCCATCTCCGGACCCTCCATCCCTGTGTGCCTCCCCCCCTGCTGCCCCCTTCCTCGGACCCTCCATCCCTGTGTCCCTCCCGCATCCAGCTGGCCCCACACCGGGGAGGGGCTGGCTCAGGGGGCAGGGAATGGGACACGGGGCCTGTTCCCAACGAGGGGCACTAGCTCACCTATGAACCCCGCCCTCTGGGCTTCACTCCTGTGGGGCCGGGTGGGAGCCGGCGCCCCCTGGAGGGGTCAGGTCCCGGCCCCATTCCCCGCCCCCCCCCTCACCTGCCCTGAGCATGAGGCAGAAGCCAGGATGTGGGGCTGGGATCCAGGCCCCTCCCCCTCCTTTCCTGCTCCCCTTTCAGCCCCACAGAGGGGCAGGGACTTGAACCGCCTCCACTGGTCCCCCCGCCCCTGCTCAGACCCTCCCCGCACCCCAGATCTCTTCCTGCCCCACTGCGCCAGCCGCCCCCCGTGTGCAGCCACCGATTCACACACACACACCCCACCCGCCCCCCAGGATCCAAACCCCCCCCCCCCTCGGTACCGCACCGGCGATGAGCTGTTTACACCCGGGCTGAATCGAAAGGGGAAGGAAGGCGCCCGGGACTTCCTCAATGGGGGGAGGGGCCAAGGGGGGAAATCGGGCTGGGGGGGGGAAATCGGGCTGGTGTCCCTGCCCCCCTCACCTCCTTGTGGTTCTCGTAGCTGGCGGTGGCCAGGGCGGTGCGGAACATCTCGGCCACGGCGTGGTACAGGAACTCGTATTGCTCCTGCAGACAGAGGGTTCACGGGCGTCTTAGGGGGGATTTGGGGGGGGCTCCCGGCCCACGGGGGGGGGGGAAGTGGGGGGCTCACCAGCGTCTGGACAGCCGAGGGGCGCTGCTTTCTCACGGCCAGGACGATGTCGAAGATGCTGAAATCCGGGGGGATGCTCTGAAAAGGAGCCGGGGCGTGAGTCTGGCGGGGGGCAGCCGTGGGTCAGACGCACGCCCGGACAGACGGACGGAGACGCGCGGTACCTGCTGGAGGAGGAGGTGTCTCACGTGCTCCAAGATGCAGATCACGCCGGTCCGGCCACAGCCAGCGCTGCCGGGGGGAGAAGAAGCAGGAAGGAAATGGGTGAAGAACAATTCCACCACCCCAACCAAATCCCTCTCGGGGGCAAAGAGGCCCTTCACCCACGCACCCCCACACTGCCTGTGTGTGTTCACCCTGAAACCTAATGACTGGAGGGAGAATGTGAATCCCTCCTCGGCACGTGTTCACTCTGGGCCCTAATGACTACATCTGCAACCTCTGTGCATCTCTGGTGGATGTTCACTCTGACCCCTGATGAGTGGAGCTCTGATGCAGGCCTTTCTCCGAGGTCCATTCACTCGGAAACCTAACGACCAGAGTTACAATTAGAGTCCATCGTTGGTAGGTGTTCACTCTGAACAATAATGACTGATGATTAAATCAGGCATCCTGAGTTTCCACAGTGGGATGTTTACCCTAAGGCCTCAGTGAACAATGGGGTCTCCTCACACTGGCCATTTGCCCTGGACCTTAGTGATGGGTTTCAGCAGATGACTGGGTTGTTCACTCTGAACCCTAATGACTGTTTTGAAATGGGGACGTAGCTCATTTTAGAATGAACATTACTTCTGAAATATAACAACGGGGGTTGAAATAGGGACACTTTGACATGGTTGTTCACTCTGGATCCTAATGCTGGAGGTTTAAATGAGGATGTGGCTTATGGAAACTTGAGTGTTTGCTCTGAACCCAAACGTTTGATGCTAAATGGGGACTTGATTCGTTAACTCTGGAGGCTAACAATCGTTTGAGTGGGACTCTGCCCAGCTCAGTGTGTTCACTCTGAACCCTAATCACCTGCTGGTGTTTATGGGGCGTTCACTCTGAACCCTACCGCTGGCTGCGTAGTGACTGCTCAGCACCATTCCTGAGGTTGCTGAAAAGGGGTGGAGCTGACAGCTGGGGGAGGAAGTCAGTGGGTGGAGTTTGGATTGTGGGAGGGGCTTACTTTTTTCTAGCTGACCCCTGGCCATGAATACTGCTTCCCCCCCCCCCCGCTGCACAGCGCCCCCTACCTGCAGTGCACGCAGATGGGGGCTGCGTCCTCCCCCTGTGTCAATCGCACTTGCTCGATCAACTCCAGGAAGTGGCTGTAATTGTCGGGGATCCCGCGGTCCGGCCAGGCCACGTACTGGAAATGGGTGAGGGGTCGCTCCTCCTGGGGTGTGGGGGGGGAACAGCTGGCATCGGCCCTACTTCGTACAGCCCCCCCAGTGCCCCCCCCGGGGGACAGCACCTCCCGCTCCGTTCCCTGCAGCACGGTGCCCCCCCAGTGCCCCCCCCGGGGGACAGCACCTCCCGCTCCGTTCCCTGCAGCACGGTGTCCCCCCAGTGCCCACCCCGGGGGACAGCGCCTCCCGCTCCGTTCCCTGCAGCACGGTGTCCCCCCAGTGCCCCCCCCGGGGGACAGCACCTCCCGCTCCGTTCCCTGCAGCACGGTGTCCCCCCAGTGCCCCCCCCGGGGGACAGCGCCTCCCGCTCCGTTCCCTGCAGCACGGTGTCCCCCCAGTGCCCCCCCCGGGGGACAGCGCCTCCCGCTCCGTTCCCTGCAGCACGGTGTCCCCCCAGTGCCCCCCCCGGGGGACAGCGCCTCCCGCTCCGTTCCCTGCAGCACGGTGTCCCCCCAGTGCCCACCCCAGGGGACAGCGCCTCCCACTCCGTTCCCTGCAGCACGGTGTCCCCCCAGTGCCCACCCCAGGGGACAGCACCTCCCGCTCCGTTCCCTGCAGCACGGTGTCCCCCCAGTGCCCACCCCCCGGGGGACAGCGCCTCCCACTCCGTTCCCTGCAGCACGGTGTCCCCCCAGTGCCCACCCCTGCCCAGCCCCCCCAGCTCACCGACCTTCTGGAAAGTGACGTTCAAGGTGCGGATGATCACGTCGGGGTTCAGCTGTTGCTCCTTGATCTGAGAGACAAGCTGGGGTCAGGGGGCGCTGCCATTGCAGGGCTAGCAAACGCCCTTCAGAGCTCCACCCAGCTGCAGCCACCTCTGGGGGAGGTGAGGAACGGCTGCCTAGAACTGTACAGAGCCCGCTCACCTGGAGCGGAGATGCACCCACCTCTGGGGCACAGCCCCATCTAACACCCCGCAGGGCGGGCTCACCCACAGCGGCGATGCAGCCACCTCTGGGGCAGGACGGAGTTACCCAGCAGCGGTTTGGGACAGGAAGTGAAGGGGAGCCCCCCCCCAGGCTGCCCCCGCCCTCCTCCCTGGTACCTGGGTGATGGAGAAGGGCCCGATTTGCAGCGGTTCTTGCTTCAGTGGCCAGTAGCGTTCACACTTTTTCTAAGGAGGGAGAGTCAGGTCAGGTCACAGCGAGTCTGTGGGGGCCTCCCCCCAGATCCCCCCGCCCCAGCCAGGGGATGGGCCCGGATTGGCTCCCACACTCACCTTCCCCATCTCCACCTCCCGACAGGCCATGACAATCACCTGGAAGAACAGCACGAAACAGGAGAAAGGAGAAGCGTGCGCCAAACAATACCCGGCTGGACCCAGCCACCCCCACCCTCTAACCACTAGACCCCACTCCCCTCCCAGAGCCAGGGACAGAACCCAGGAGTCCTGGCTCCCTGCCCCGCCCCCCCTAACCACTAGACCCCACTCCCCTCTCAGAGCCAGGGGCAGAGCCCAGGAGTCCTGGCTCCCTGCCCCGCCCCCCCCCAACCACTAGACCCCACTCCCCTCTCAGAGCCAGGGACAGAACCCAGGAGTCCTGGCTCCCCTGGGTACCTCCCCACCCCCAACTCTTTGAAACAGCTCTCACCTGCGCCCTGACAGACTCATGACACCAGGCCCATGTCCCGCAGGGAAGTTTCCCTCCAACGTGGGAGGGGGGCCATTTCAGGAAGCCCCCAACTCCTCCAAATTCCCCCCTCGCCCCCGGCAAGCGGGAGTCCTTCGGGAGGAACTGACGGGGCTGCTCTCCGGCCTGGGGCTGGCGGTTCATCCCCAGGCGCTCGGGGGTCATTTCCATTGGCAGCAGGGGCCCGGGGAGCTGAATTTCTGACCCTTTCCCTGGCCTGCTCCCGGGCTGCGGTTACACAAATGCGTATCTGGGAGAGGGACGGGGCCGGCTCGCCGGGCGCTGAGGTGCAGCCACCTCTGGGGCGGGGAAGCAGCACAGGACTCGCTTGGTTTTGTCCGCTCCTCTCTCTCCCCAGCAGCAGTCGGGCCAGTCACCGCGCTCGTCTCCCTCGAGCCAGGGAAGGGAATCGACCCTTCGCCAACGCGAGGGAATTTGGGGCCTAGAGGCCGGCAGAAAAACAGGCCCCATCCCTTCACCGACGTGACCGGGCAAACTCCGCCCGGCGGGGATTTAGGTACCGAGCGGAGCGGAACCGGCTCCGACTTGGGGCTCCGCCAGGTGGGGATCCCCGGGCAGGGCCATGTAGGTCCGGGGCTCCCCCGATCCTGGCTGGGGGCCACAGAGAACAGAAGGGGAATTCCCGGTGTGCCGGGAACTGATCCACCCCAGAAACCCCCCTGATCCCCAAAGGGCGGGTGGCCCGGAGCCCTGCGGGTGGAAAGGGAGCGGGCCCCACGGGATTTGGCGGCCCGGAGCCCCGCGGGTGGAAAGGGAGCGGGCCCCACGGGATTTGGCGGCCCGGAGCCCCGCGGGTGGAAAGGGAGCGGGTCCCGCGGGATTTGGCGGCCCGGAGCCCCGCGGGTGGAAAGGGAGCGGGTCCCGCGGGATTTGGCGGCCCGGAGCCCCGCGGGTGGAAAGGGAGCGGGTCCCGCGGGATTTGGCGGCCCGGAGCCCCGCGGGTGGAAAGGGAGCGGGTCCCGCGGGATTTGGCGGCCCGGAGCCCCGCGGGTGGAAAGGGAGCGGGTCCCGCGGGATTTGGCGGTCCGGAGCCCCGCGGGTGGAAAGGGAGCGGGTCCCGTGGGATTTGGCGGCCCGGAGCCCCGCGGGTGGAAAGGGAGCGGGTCCCGCGGGATTTGGCGGCCCGGAGCCCCGCGGGTGGAAAGGGAGGGGGCCCCGCGGGATTTGGTGGCCCGGAGCCCCGCGGGTGGAAAGGGAGCGGGTCCCGCGGGATTTGGCGGCCCGGAGCCCCGCGGGTGGAAAGGGAGCGGGTCCCGTGGGATTTGGCGGCCCGGAGCCGCTCAGGAATCTCCCCTGAATGCAGAGACCCCCGGGCGGGGAAGATCCCAGCACCCGCCCCGCGCCGCCCTCCGTCCGGACACGCGCCGGCGGCGGGGACGGGGCTCGTCGGCACCGAGGCTGCGGGTGCGCGGGGTCCCCGGCGCGGGTTCGCTCCCGCCCGCCCGCGGGGACAAGGCGCCGCACCCACCTTCACCTCGTACTCCCAGGTCATGCGCCAGAAATCCAGCGCGGTGTGCGGCAGCGGGCCCTGGGTGGCGATGTAGCATCGCTCGTTAGTGACCCCCTGGCGGGACACGAAGAGGGGGGAATAAGTCACCCGCCACCCGCGGGGCAGCGCCCCCCGCTAAGCCCCCCCCCCGCAGCCCAGCGCCCCCCGCTAAGCCCCCCCCCGCAGCCCAGCGCCCCCCGCTGAGCCCCCCCGTCCCCCACGCAGCCCAGCGCCCCCCGCTGAGCCCCCCCGTCCCCCCGCAGCCCAGCGCCCCCCGCTGAGCCCCCCCGTCCCCCCGCAGCCCAGCGCCCCCCGCTGAGCCCCCCCGTCCCCCCCGCAGCCCAGCGCCCCCCGCTGAGCCCCCCCGTCCCCCCCCCGCAGCCCAGCGCCCCCCGCTGAGCCCCCCCGTCCCCCCCGCAGCCCAGCGCCCCCCGCTGAGCCCCCCCCCGTCCCCCCCGCAGCCCAGCGCCCCCCGCTGAGCCCCCCCGTCCCTCCCGCAGCCCAGTGCCCCCCGCTGAGCCCCCCGTCCCCCCCGCAGCCCAGCGCCCCCCGCTGAGCCCCCTGTCCCCCCCGCAACCCAGCGCCCCCTGCTTAGCCCCCCGTCCCCCCCGCAGCCCAGCGCCCCCCGCTGAGCCCCCCCCGTCCCCCCCGCAGCCCAGCGCCCCCCGCTGAGCCCCCCGTCCCCCCCGCAGCCCAGCGCCCCCCGCTGAGCCCCCCCGTCCCCCCCGCAGCCCAGCGCCCCCCGCTGAGCCCCCCCGTCCCCCCCGCAGCCCAGCGCCCCCCGCTGAGCCCCCCCGTCCCCCCCGCAGCCCAGCGCCCCCTAGTGTCGCCCTGGTCCGGCGGGGCTGGCGCCCCCTGGCGGGGCGGGAGGGCGTTACCTGGATGAAGCTGGCGTTGACATAGTCCGTCTGCCCGTCCTCCGTGCGGAGAGTCACCGCCACCCGGGTCTGGTCGTCTGCGGGGAGAGAGGGCGGGGTCGGCGAGGCCGGACGGGGCGCCAGGCGGGGCACCGGGGAGTCTCCGGCCGGGGGGTTGTAAAACCGGGACCTGAGATGCGGCCACCTCTGGGGGGGGGGCAGCTGGGGGGGGGGGGAACAGCCGCATATAACGGACCCCCCCCCCACTCACATGGCAGGATGTCTTTGTACCGGTTCTTCTTGATGTTCTCCGGCCTGGCCCCGGCCTCCGTGGAGAAGCCCCGCTGCTGCCGGAAGGCGCTGGCTCGGGCCTTGATCTCCTTGGTGGAGAGAGGGGAGGGGGGGGGGTTAGGAGATCATGGAGAAGATGGGGTTAAACGGGGGGGGGGGCATCCCAGCAGCCCATAGCTCTGTGGGCCCCACAGCGAATGCCCTGACCCCCCAATACTCAGACCCCCGGCACCCCGGTCCCTGGGACCCCAGCCCCTTTCCCCGGCTCTGACTTCCCAGGAAGAGCTGGGGGGGGGGGGGGCTGAGATGCAGCCACCTCTGGGGCGGGGCAGCGGGGGAAACGGCTGCACATAACGCGGCCCAGAGACGGCTCGCGCGGGCCATGGAACAACCCTCCAGGGAGAGTCATTCCGTGCAGAAGCCAGGACTCCTGGGTTCTCTCCCTGGCGCTGGGAGGGGATTGAGTGAGGTCTGGGGGGATACATGGGGGGGGGGGGGCTGGGAGCCAGGACTCCTGGGTTCTCTCCCTGGCGCTGGGAGGGGATTGAGTGAGGTCTGGTGGGATACATGGGGGGGGGGGGGAGGGCTGGGAGCCAGGACTCCTGGGTTCTCTCCCTGGCGCTGGGAGGGGATTGAGTGAGGTCTGGGGGGATACATGGGGGAAGGGGGCTGGAAGCCAGGACTCCTGGGTTCTCTCCCTGGTGCTGGGAGGGGATTGAGTGAGGTCTGGGGGGATACATGGGGGGAGGGGGCTGGAAGCCAGGACTCCTGGGTTCTCTCCCTGGCGCTGGGAGGGGATTGAGTGAGGTCTGGTGGGATACATTGGGGGGGGGGGAGGGCTGGGAGCCAGGACTTCTGGGTTCTCTCCCTGGCGCTGGGAGGGGATTGAGTGAGGTCTGGTGGGATACATGGGGGGGGGGGGAGGGCTGGGAGCCAGGACTCCTGGGTTCTCTCCCTGGCGCTGGGAGGGGATTGAGTGAGGTCTGGGGGGATACATGGGGGAAGGGGGCTGGAAGCCAGGACTCCTGGGTTCTCTCCCTGGTGCTGGGAGGGGATTGAGTGAGGTCTGGGGGGATACATGGGGGGAGGGGGCTGGAAGCCAGGACTCCTGGGTTCTCTCCCTGGCGCTGGGAGGGGATTGAGTGAGGTCTGGTGGGATACATGGGGGGGGGGGAGGCTGCCCATCCCCCCAGCACGGCACCCCCCAGGGAGACCGATTTCCTCGCACTGTCACATTCACTTTCAGGATCCATCCCTGTTTTCAGTTCCCGGGGCCCCTTCTGCTTTTCACTTCAGCTCTGCGGCCCCGGGCTGGAGAGCAGCCCCCGTGCTGAGCGAGGGAGCAGGGCCTGCCCGCGGCGTTATGGGCCGCTGTTCCCCAGGGCCCCTCCCCAGAGGTGGCTGCATCCCAGCGCCGAGGGAGCCCTCCCCATTTGGTGTTATGTGCGGCTGTTCCCCCCAATGCTCCGCCCCAGAGGTGGCTGCATCTGGGCACCGGGCGAGCCGCCCCGATCTCTAGACCCTGAAAACAGCTGTAAATGAGGATTTAGTGAAGGGAGGGGCTGGCTCAGAGGGCAGGGAGTGGGGCCCGGGGCCTTTCCCCGCGAGGGGGCGCCGGCTCCCCTCGCTTTCCCCTCCCCCTCCTCCTGGCCCCGGAGCTGGGGTTTGTTTGGGGCTGTATTGATATTGGAAACCAGCAGCTGATGCCAGGGGAGAGACAAGGGAACAAAGTCCCCTCGGGAAAATCCATTTCCCGGTCCGAGGGGAGGACGGGCCAGGGCGGACCCCCCGCCCCCCCCCCCTCACACACACCTGACTCACTCCCAGCACGACTCTGGGAAGCTCCCGGGGAAACCGAGGCACCACGGTGAGGCAGGACCCTGGCCAAGGTGACACAGGGAACCCAGGAGTCCTGGCTCCCAGCCCCACCCGGATCTAACCCCTCCCAGAGCGGAGGATGGAACCCAGGAGTCCTGGCTCCCAGCCCCACCAGGATCTAACCCCTCCCAGTCTGAGGATGGAACCCAGGAGTCCTGGCTCCCAGCCCCACCAGGATCTAACCCCTCCCAGTCTGAGGATGGAACCCAGGAGTCCTGGCTCCCAGCCCCACCCGGATCTAACCCCTCCCAGAGCTGAGGATGGAACCCAGGAGTCCTGGCTCCCAGCCCCACCCGGATCTAACCCCTCCCAGAGCGGAGGATGGAACCCAGGAGTCCTGGTCTTCGTTCTAGCCTAGAAAAAGCACCTTCCGCTGTTTTAAACTCCACCTGTGACCTCTGCCGCTCCCCACAAGCAGCCCGGCAAGCCAGCCCCAGCCGCTGTTATGTGCCCTGCCCCAGAGGTGGCTGCATTCCGCGCGGAGAGCAGCCGCCGGCTTGGGAGGGGTTAATTCCAGGGGTTATCACAGGCCACGGCGAGAAGAGGAAATTTGCATCCGGTGCCTGCTCCAGCAGGGTCTGACCCGACACCAGGACCCCGCGGGGGTGAATCTCGGGCCCCTTCCCGGCCCTCTCTGCTCCCGGGCTGCGGTTATGCAAAGGAGGAGCGGGGAGTGTGACTGGCCCGGCTCGCCCGGCGCTCAGAGCGGCCACCTCTGGGGTGGGGCAGCTGGGGAACAACCGCAGAGTGTTACCGGAAGGGCCCGTCCTTACTGAATCTCCCGCCTCCCTTCCCTTCTGGGGTCTCTCCCCGGGACTGGGAGGAGGGGGGGTCTAGTGGTTAGAGGGGGGCGGGGCTGGAGCCAGGACTCCTGGGTTCTCTCCCCGGTCTGGGAGGAGGGGGGGGTCTAGTGGTTAGAGCGGGGGTGGGGCTGGGAGCCAGGACTCCTGGGGTCTCTCCCCGGGACTGGGAGGAGGGGGGTCTAGTGGTTAGAGCGGGGGTGGGGCTGGGAGCCAGGACTCCTGGGTTCTCTCCCGGGACTAGGAGGAGAGGGGGGGGTCTAGTGGTTAGAGCGGGGGTGGGGCAGGGAGCCAGGACTCCTGGGTTCTCTCCCCGGGACTAGGAGGAGAGGGCGGGGTCTAGTGGTTAGAGCGGGGGGGCAGGGTTGGGAGCCAGGACTCCTGGGTTCTCTCCCCAGGTCTGGGAGGAGGAGGGGGAGGAGGTCTAGTGGTTAGAGCGGGGGGGGGGGGGGAGTGAAACAGCCGGGGAAAGTGGACGCCGTGTTTGGGGTTCCCAGTGAATTTCACTTCAGTTTACGCCCGCTTGCCTGTCACACGCCCAGAGTCTGGCTTCACTCCGGGAACCTCCGTCCGGCCAATCAATCGTCAGAGCGACCGGCTGATTCCCGATCCCGACCCGCGCTCCCGGCCGGGGCTGAGATGCAGCCACCTCTGGGGCGAAGCCGCGGGGAAGAACCGCGCCGCGACACCGCCGACGTTTGGGGGAAGAGGCGAGGGGGGTGGCGGACCTGGCGGTCGGAGCGCACCCGCCAGCCGGGATCGGGCTGGGTCCGGGTCACCCCCCTTCCCGGGGGGAGAGGGGAAATGTTACGACCCCCCCCGGAGCTCGGGGTGTCTGTTTCCTTGGAGAGGCACCGCCCCATGAATCGCACCCCCCAACGATTTCAGGGCAGCCCCGGCTGCCAGGGGAGAGCGCCCCCTGCCCTGCAGCATGGTGTCCCCCCAGTACCCAACGCCGGCTGCCAGGGGATACCGCCCCCCAACGCCCATCCCCCTGCCCTGCAGCATGGTGTCCCCCCAGTACCCAACGCCGGCTGCCAGGGGATACCGCCCCCCAACGCCCATCCCCCTGCCCTGCAGCATGGTGTCCCCCCAGTACCCAACGCCGGCTGCCAGGGGATACCGCCCCCCAACGCCCATCCCCCTGCCCTGCAGCATGGTGTCCCCCCAGTACCCAACGCCGGCTGCCAGGGGATACCGCCCCCAACGCCCATCCCCCTGCCCTGCAGCATGGTGTCCCCCCAGTACCCAACGCCGGCTGCCAGGGGATACCGCCCCCCAACGCCCATCCCCCTACCCTGCAGCATGGTGTCCCCCCAGTACCCAACGCCGGCTGCCAGGGGATACCGCCCCCAACGCCCATCCCCCCTACCCTGCAGCATGGTGTCCCCCCAGTACCCAACGCTGCCCGGGAGGGGAGAGTGCCCCCTGTCCATCCCCTTACCCCGCAGCACGGTGGCTGGGGGTGGGGGTAGGGGGGGGAGCGCTGGCAGAGACGGGGACCCAGCCGGCCCCCCCGCCAAGGAACCGGGAACCTCCGATTTCCAACAGCGTCTCATAGGATCAGCCCAGGGCGCCCAGCCCCCCAGTCCTTGGCTCTAACCACTAGACCCTGCTCCCCTCCCAGAGCTGCGGAGAGAACCCAGGAGTCCGGGCTCCCAGACCCCGCCACCCTGTTCTAACCACCAGACACCGCTTCCCTCCCGGAGCTCGGAGAGAACCCAGGAGTCCTGGCTCCCAGCCCCCCTGTTCTAACCACTAGCCCCCGCTCCGCTCCCAGAGCCGGGGGGAGGACCCAGGCGTCCGGGCTCCGTGCAGCGCTCTGCCGGCAGGTGACGAGTTAACTGTCTGCAGCGAGCCAGACCCCAGGTTAATGATTACAGGGAAACCTGCGCCGGGGCTGGAGATGAACTGAGCGGGGTCCGGACGCCTGGGTTCTTTCTATGCGCTGCTCCGTGTGGGGTACAGAGCGTTGGAGGAGGGGGGGGGGGGACTCGGACGCCTGGGTCCTCTCCCCGGCTCTGGGAGTGGGATCTAAGGGTTAGAGCAGGGGATTGGGAGCCCGGACGCCTGGGTTCTCTCCCTGCTGGGGTGGCGCGGTATCTCACCCCCCCGCGGCCCGGCCTCACCTGGAACTCCTGCCCCAGCCGGTCCGGTCCCGGCTCGGCGCCCAGGAACGCCCGGATCGGCTCCAGGCGCCTCATGCTGCGGAGCTGGTGCCCCGCGGCCGGAGCAGGGCGCAGGACGGAGCCGACTGAAGAGGAAGTTGAGGTCCCCGCCCCCCCCCCCCCCCCCGGCCGGTTGGACGAGCCCAGACCTGAGCCTGGCCGCCCGCCAGCCAGGGGAGCGCGGCCGTCCCCGTCCGCAGAGAACCCAGGCGTCCGGGCTTATCCTCACCTGGGGGGATCCCGCCCAGCCCAGCCGGGAATCGCCCCCAACCTCTGGGGCAGGGCCGCTGAGAAGGGCGCCAGAGGCGGCTGCAGCTCAGGGCGGGGCGAGGCCTCCCCGAGTGGCGTTACATGCGGCTGTGTCCCCTTGTGCCCTTCCCCAGAGGTGGCTGCATCTCCGTGCCAGGCCCCCCCCCCCCCCCTGCAAGTGTTGCTGTACGTTTGTGGGCAGTTTTGCTCTTGGGTTGTTTCCTTCCCCTTCTCTGGCTTCCTGGGGAGGGGTGCCCAGTGCCCAAGGTCAGGCCCTGCCACCCCTTCTTGGGGCCTGGCCCGCTTCATGCCGCACCCCTTACTGGGATCCTCTTCCCTCCCTCCCACCCCCCTCACCTGGGCTCCCCTCCCCCAGCATGCCCCCAAGCTGCCCTATTGTGGCCCCTTCTCGACAGCACCCCACTGCAGCGGTGCTGAAGGTAAATTCCCCAGTCTTTGCCCCCCGTGTCTCAGCTCAGGGCCCTGTGCACCTCCCGGCGGTCAGGAAATGACCTGCAGTGGCACATCTGCATGGGGCAATTCCCCTGTGACCAGGGCATTAAGAGTGGGCATTTCTCTACATAGGGAGGGTGCTGAGCTGCAGCCAGCTCTGGGGCAGGATAGTTGGAGAACAGCCACATATAACACCTCCTGGGGATGGTTTGCCTGGTGCTGAGATGCAGCCACCTCTGAGGCATGGCAAGTGGGGAACAGCCGCACATAACTGCACAGGAATGGGTCACTCGGCGCAGGGATGCAGCCACCTCTGGTGTGGGGCCAGTGGGGAATGGCCACACATAACGCCACCACAGAGGACAGGAAGTGAAGGCGTTCTCTGTATCTCAATCATGCAGGGGGTTTTAGGGAACCTGAAATCTGGATCTCCATCCTGGTTTGGCCAGGACACTGGGGATCCACCCCCGGCTCCGTGGGACAGGGTCTGCGGAGACATCAAGGCCTTGGGTTTTGTGCTGGATGTATGGCGCGGAGCAGGGCTACCCGGGGCTGTTGAGAGACTGAGAGGCCTGGTCTGGGGAGGAGGAACTGACCCAGGTGGCCTGTCTCCCGCCCCGGCCTTCTCCTGGGACTAGCCGGGCTGGGGCCTGGGGGAAGGGTGGGGCGGCAAGGGTGAGACATCCGCTCCGTGGGGCAGTCACAAGACCCTGACTCCTGGAACCTGTGGGGAGGAACTGGAAAGAGCAGAACGTGATCGGAACAACAGCAACGGGAGACTCGTGTGGGAGCGAGGGCAGGGGAAGGTGCGGGGAGGCAGGAGTCCTGGGTTCCATCCCCAGCTCTGGAGTAATGGATAGAGTCAGGCCTTGGTTTCAGATGCGGGCACCGTGGCCGCATGTGACCACCAGGGCCTTTTCTCGCGGCCCCAGACCGGTGGGCAGGGATGGGGGCAAAGCAGCGGCCCTTCCCCTGGGGCCGCCAGCAGACAAATGCCGAAGGAGCAGGGGTCACCCAGTGAGTTTTCCCCCCATTGCCCTGATCCCTGCTGCCTCCTCTGACCCCAGGCTTCAGCTGCCTGGCCCCAAGCTCCATCTCCCACCCGCAAGGCCATGGGATCTGGACTTGGGGCTCTGGCCCCACATGGCCCCTGCCTCCCAGCCCCCACTGCCTCACCCGCCGGCTGCTGCCTCCCTCCCCACCTCCCCATCCAGGGCAGGATTTGTCCCCGGGCTCGCTGGGGCAGAAGCTGTGGAAAAATGATATTTGTGTGTTGGTTAATGTCACTTTTCACCATAGACTGGGTAGCTGGGAGGTGGTGAACAAAGTGACATTAACATACAAGTTTCACTTTCCCCAGCAGCTGACTTGCCAGTTAAAAAGTCTTTTTTTTTTTTACAAAGAGCAAAAGAAACAACAACAAGAAAGATAAGAACCTGCAAAGCACTTACTTCTGTTTTGTGTTTAGGGCCAGTAAAGACCAGAGACAACGCTACATTATTTTTATGATTGAAGTAGGGGCGGGGGGAAGAGCCCAACAGAAATAAATTCCAAGGATCTGGACATGGATCTGGGGAGATTTATTTCTTTTCCCCACAGTTAATTACGTATTTTAGGAGAAATTGTCAAACTGGGCACCAGAAAGATTTGGTTGTCGCACTCTGAGGCCACTAAAAAAATAGTTGTGAGAACCCCTGCGCTGAGGAAGAGAGCCAGGGAGAGAACCCAGGAGTCCTGGCTTCCAGCTCCAACCACCAGACCCCACTCCCCTCCCAGAGAGGGGGGAGAGAACCCAGGCGTCCTGGCTCCCAGCCCCCATCCTCCTGGAGCGCTTCAACATTGCTAAGCAGCATTGTGACGTCAGACACACCATGCTGTGATGTCAGCGGGCAGGGGATGATGGGAGCAGGCAGCAGGATTACGGCAGGTAGGAAGATGGTAGGAACGCGCCAGCGATGACGTCATAGCGTAACATGATGCAATCACTCGGTACAGTGATGTCATCATATCTCAGCATGACGACACAATGGTGGAGCCCAGCGCCGGTGGATCTTGCAACACAACGGAGTGTGGTGACGTCACATGGCACTAGGATGACATCACGGCCCAGCATTAACGTCACGGCTCAGGCACCAGCTGTCACCCCCGGTCCCTGCCCCGTTGGCCCTCGAAACCCTCCCCGCCCTCTGATTGGCGGACGTCTAGGGATGGGCTCTCGGGATTGGCAGAGTGAGTCTTTAAACCCGCCTCCTCCGCGCTCTCTGCGTGGCCAGGGCTTGTGACAGTCTGGCCTTCACTTGCGTCTGCACCGCCTAGCTCACTGATTGGCTGCTACCTGGCACGCCGGGCCACGCCCACGCCCTTTCGCGCCCTGTGATTGGAGGGAGGCGGCGCCGGCCCCGCCCTTTCCCCCCGCGTTCGGTTCCGTGCTACGCGGGGCCGGGATCGAGGCTGCTGGAGGAGCGCAGGGGAGACCCTCGGGCGCGCGCATGGTGAGACCCTCGGGCGCGCGCATGGGGGGGGGGGTCCGAGGCCACCGGGGGGAGGAGAGGAGATCCCATCCCCCTACTGCCACGTGGGACAGGAGGGGACCCCCCGAGCCCTATGGGGAGGAGGGGAACCTCCCCCGAGCCCTATGGGGAGAAGGGGAACCCCCCCGAGCCCTATGGGGAGGAGGGGAACCTCCCCCGAGCCCTGGGGGGAGGAGAGGCGCCCCCAGAGGGGGAGGAGAGATCCCCCAGGGTCACATAGGGAGGAGGGGAACCCCCCCCCCCCGAGCCCTGTGGGGAGGAGGGGAGACCCCCCCGAGGGGGAGGAGGGGAACCCCCCCGGGAGGAGAGATCCCCCAGGGTCACATAGGGAGGAGGGCACCCCCCCCTGAGCCCTGTGGGGAGGAGGGGAGACCCCCCCCGGGGGAGGAGGGGAACCCCCAGAGGGGGAGGAGGGGTGCCCCCCTGGGTAGGAGAGATCCCCCAGGGTCACATAGGGAGGAGGGGAGACCTCCCCCATAGCTACCTGGGGAGAGGGAAGCCCCTGAGAAGGAGGAGTGCCCCCCCCCTGCGGAGTCATAGGGAGGAGGGGAGACCCCAATGGGGGGGGGGGGAGAGAGGGAACCACCCCGCACAGATGAGCCGGGATGGGGCTGGGTGATGCATCCCTGCGTGGCGTGGGCAGCTGGGGAACAGCCCCATATAACAACACCCGGGGAGGGCTCGCCCGGTGCTGAGATGCAGCCACCTCTGGGGCAGGGCAGCTTGGGGAACAGCCGCACATAACAACCCATGGGGAGGGCTCTGCAGCCACTTCTGGGGCGGTGCAGCTCGGGGGCAGCGCCCAGGAACGCCGTGGTGGTGTTGGAGAGGAAGTGGGGGGCTCTGGGCTCTGCCTGAGGAGAAGGGGGGGGGGTGCGGGGCTAAGCCGGGAGCCGCTAAGCTTCGCGTGGGAAGGCGATTAGCGAACGGGGCTATTTCCTGCCGGCTCCAGCCTGGCATCGCTGCTGGGGCATGTGACAGCGATTAGTGATCAGTGCTGGTCTGACCGGCTCGGCCTGGCCCTGCCCTGCCGGCTCCTGGGAGCGGCCCGGGCTGGCCGTGGGGCCTGAACAGCATCTTGGGTCTGTCTGGTGTTCTCACCTCCATTGGGGGGGTGGAGTTGAGTGGGGTCTAGTGGTTAGAGCAGGGGGAGTCAGGCCTCCTGGGTTCTCTCCTTGGCTGTGGGAGGGGAGGGGGCTGGTGGTGAGAGTGGGGGGGTGGGGAGCCAGGACTCCTGGGTTCTCTCTCCAGCCAGGGATCTCGATCCACTTCCCGTGGCTTTGCTGCTGCAGGTGCGGCCTGGCATGCGGAGATGGCAACGGGTGAGCCCAGCTCACCGACGCGGGAAGGGATGGGGCTGCCCCAGGAGCAGGCCGGGCTGTGCCCCACAGATACAGGTGAGTCCCCGCCTGGGGCACGTCCCCCCCCCCCCCCCCCCCCCGTACAGCGCGGTGTTGCCTCCCATCCTGTGGCCAGGGGCGTTTGTGGAGCTGTGGCGACCAGGGACCCCCGGCTACAGTGGGTCCCGGCTACAACCCTCCTAGTTGCTCTGCCTGCTCCATTCTGGAAAGGGGCATCGGGGAGACGCTGGAGCCCGGCACAGAGTACCCCCAAACTGGTCACATGAGGGCAAGGGAGATGTCGGGGCACGGACTCCGGGGTTCTTTCCCTGGCCCCAGGAGGGGAGAGGGGTCTAGTGGTTAGAGCCGGGAAGCTGGCAGCCAGGACTCCTGGGTTCTCTCCCCAGCTCCGGGTTGGGGGGGGGGGGTCTAGTGGTTCGGTTATCACCTGACTTGGTGACTCTCTCCTTTGCCCCCCAGGGGGGGATGAGCCCAGCGCTGGCCCCGAGGAGCTGGAGGAGCTGCCTGCCCCACAGAGCAACGGGCTCATGAGAGCGGCTGAGGACCAGGGCGACGCCCTGGAGGATCTGTCCGACTCGGCCTCCACCGAGGCCTCCACCGACGCCTTGGAGGACTCAAGCGAGTTCGGGCGGCCCCTGGGGGTGGGGGCCTGCGAGCCGGGGGGGCCCCCGGCCCCTCCCACCCACCGCGACGAGGACGTGACGGCCGCCAGCTGGCGGGCCCGCCGGAAGCACGTCTTCGTGCTGAGCGAGGCCGGAAAACCCATCTACTCCCGCTACGGCAACGAGGAGGCCTTGTCCTCCACCATGGGCGTCATGATGGCGCTGGTGTCCTTCATCCAGAGCGGCGACAACGCCATCCGCTCCATCTACTCGGGTAGGCGGGGGGGCACTCTGCCCGGGCGGTCAGGGCCAGGCGCTGGGGAGCGCTGTGCTTTGGGATGGGGGGCTCAGCAGTGGGGTCTCTGCCCAGGTGGTCACTGCTGACCCAACTCATTGAATTCCTTACAAATCCCATAACTCTCGCCCTCCGGTCGAGGCAGGAACCCCCGTGTCCTGGCTTTTGGAGCGTGGGGGATTCCAGTCCACCTTCCTGATTTCCCCTCTCCGCGGTTCCAGTTGGAGGGGAGGAAGCTAGTCACCAGATTATCCAGCTGCTGTGCTCCACCCCAGAGGTGGCTGCCTCTTGGTGATGGGCAAGCCAGCTGTGGGGCGTGAGGCTTGCCTAGGGGTATTTAGAGTGGGGAGGAGGCTTTTCCCCTGTAGGGGCCCTGGCTCCCATCCGGCCTGGCTGGCTCAGGGGGTCGGGCAGTGGCCCTCGGGGGTCCCCGGGAGCAGGCCGGCCTCACGGTCTCCGTGTCTGCCCCCGCCCCAGACGACCGGAAGCTGGTGTTCGTGCAGCAGGGCCCGCTGGTGCTGGTGTCGGTGTCGCGGACGCTGCAGTCGGAGCAGCAGCTGCGCCAGGAGCTGCTCTACGTCTACTACCAGATCCTCAGCATGCTGACCCAGGTGAGCATCATCCGCATCTTCGAGCGCAAGAAGAACTACGACCTGCGGCGCCTGCTGGCCGGCTCCGAGAAGATCCTCGACCGCCTGCTCAACCTGGTGGAGTCGGACCCCGGGTTCCTGCTGGGGGCCGTGCGCTGCCTCCCGCTGCCCGCCTCCCTGCGGGACGCCCTGGGCTCCCTGCTGCAGAAGGCCATCACCCCCAACCTGGTCTTCTCCATCCTGGTGGCCCGCAGCCAGCTGGTCACGGCGGTGCAGGAGCGGGCGGTGATCGAGGAGTGCCGGCTGGAGCCCACCGACCTCCACCTCCTGCTCAACCTCATCGGGGCCAGCTCGGCCTTCCAGGCCGGGGAGATCTGGACGCCCATCTGCCTGCCCCGCTTCAACCCCGACGGGTACTTCTACGCCTACATCTCCTACCTGGACGCGGAGTGCACCGTCTGCCTGGTGCTGCTCTCCACTGACAAGGAGTCCTTCTACGCCGTCTCGGGCTGCAAGAAGCGGGTGGAGGAGGCCATGCGGACTCAGGGCTGGCTGCAGGCGCTCTCGGGCGGCCTGCCGAGCCCCTCCTACGGCGTGGGGCAGGTCGGGGTGCCCGACCTGCGGCACTTCCTCTACAAGCCGCTGGATATCCCCGAGAACTACCGCCAGCTGCCCCAGTTCACCAGGTACCGGGGCGCGGCGATGCTCGGCTCTGGCTGTGGCCGTCAGAGTTGGTGTGGGGGTGTCAGCGGCCTTGGATGCTGACGCTAATGCTAAGCTGTGCCTAGTACCTTCAAGGTACTGGTGGTAGGGGGCACCGGGGGGGCAGGGGATCAGCAGGGGGCTGGGCACCAGGGGGCGCCTTGCTGCCGGCAGCAGGGCAGGTGTCCGTAGAGCTGTCCCCCGCTCGCAGGGAGGAGTTCCACAGCCGCATTTCAGCCCCAGGTAGGCGCTTTGTGGTCACTGCAGCAGAGGAGGGCTGAGATGTGCCAGTTGGACAGACAGCCTCCCGGACAGACAGCTGCCCCCCCCCCCCCACGGCTCCGGGACAAGTTAAACCAGCCTTATGCAACCCTGCCTTTAAATAGGGCACGTCATGTGCTGCCCAACAAGGCGGCGTGTGAGAGACTGGCTGCTTGTGATGATCATGGGGGTGGAGATGGCCCAGGGCATGCTGGGAACTCCGGGGCCTTGGTAGTGCCATCACATGGGGGAATGGGGGGGGAGGGGGGAGAGCTCAGTGCCAGGGGAGAGGAGCTCTGACATCGTGAACCTCCAAGTGCCCCTGAAAAAGAGGGGGGTGACACCGTCTGTGTGTTATAAATGGGGAAACTGAGGCCTGGACTTGGCATGGAATCGGGGTTTCTAAACACCTTGTTCCCAGGCTGAAACAGAACTGATTGGTTCACGATACGCCATGTTAGTCAGTCACATGGGCAAGAGTGGGGCCACCGGTCCGGGGAGCGCTTCCCCGTCCCGGATCGGAATGGGGATCCGCCAGTCTGGGGAGCGCTTCCCCGTCCCGGATCGGAATGGGGATCTGCCGGTCCGGATAGCGCTTCCCCATCCTGGATCGGAATGAGGGGCCCGTCTACTCTGATATGAGGGGACCGGATAACTGTACAGCAAATATGGCAATGGAATCAGGATCTCTCATCCTCCCTGCCTTGCAGTCCCAGAACAAAGGCCCGTCACATGAACCACACAGGGGTCAAAGCCAGCGGTGGGCTTCTACAGGACCTTTGTGTTAGCCAGTGGGACTCCCTGCCACATGATACTGGGGCTGACAGCCCTGCAGGCCCCAGGAGTATCTGGAAGATTTCAAGCCACAGGCTGGGTTTTGGCAGGGCAGGCCCCACCTCGGAGGGAGCTGGATTTCGGCAGGGAGCAAGCACTGATCGTTGGGGGCTGGGAAGCAGTTTCTCTTCTCACCCAGATGCCACGGTCGGTGGGCTCACGCTCCAGCTGTTCCTAGGTTTCCTTCTAGTTCAGCATTCTCCCACCTTCCTGGTTTTGCGGGGTGCAGGGCCGAGACACAGGTAGCAGCGGGACGGGGGTGGTGCCTCATTTCTGTGTCTAATCCCCCCGGCGTCTCTCACCCCCATAGCCCAGAGCTGGAGGGGCCGTATTGCAGCGAGGAGGAGCAACACCGGCTCTTTGACCTCTACCATTACCTGCACAGCCGCATCCACAGCACCTCTCGTCCCCTGCGCCTCATCTACCATGTGGCCGAGAAGGAGACGCTACTCGCCTGGGTAAGGCAGGGCCCAGATCAAGGCATCTTGGGGGGCAGGGTCATGAGCCCTCATCTCCCCAGAGAGGCTGGAGGACTCTCTACTGCTCACCGCAATCGGCTCAGACTCTCTGCAAACTCAGGCAGCATCACTCACACAGGGGGGTCAGTTTCTCCTAAGTTGGAGGGATGGGCTCAGGCCCTCTGTGGACTCAGGCAGTGTCACTGCCTTTGTGACACCTGGTTTATGATTTCAAGGTTTTCTTCCCAACCAGGAGGGCGAGATGCTTACTCTATTCGTAAGAGAACCCTGAGCTGCTGCTGCTGTGATCGCATGACCCTTAGGCGTGAGCCCAGATTGCCTGGGCCTTCACCTGGTGTCGACCACTTCCTGTCTCAGTAATATTCTAGTGTGAAGAGGGTTGGACTTCCTGCTCTGTCCTTTCTATCTTGCACTGGGCTCATTCCTGCTCCCCTAGCAGGAAGCACAGTGGTGCCTGACGCGTGAATTGATCACCAAGCCCTGACCAGTCCCACTTGGGTAGCTGGGGAGATGGTTCAGGCTGCTCATTCCCAGAATTCCAGTGTCAAAGCCCCACATGCTGCCGAATTCCCAGACTACCGAGGGATGTGCCTGGGATCTGCACCTTAGCGTGATGTGTCTACTCACATGACCGGCCGTGATATGTTTGGGTTTTAGCCACCACCAGTAGGTTTCAGAGTGAACATGTGTCCCATTGGAACAGATAGCTCATGCTGCTTCTGGCTATCATGCTGACAGCTCCATATGGATTTAAAGCTTGGGGAGTGGGTTTGGAGAGGGGGGACAAGAGACAAGACAGTGCCGGGTTTTGGGGAGAGTCTGGGTTGACCTTTTTCCACGTTCTCCTTCTCAGGTCACCAGTAAGTTCGAGCTGTACACCTGCTTTAGCCCCCTGGTAACCAAGGCCGGCGCCATCAATGTCCTCACCAAGCTGTTGCGCTGGATCAAGAAGGAGGAGGACCGGCTCTTCATTCGCTACCCCCCAAAGTACTCTACCACGCCCAACCCCGGGAAGGGCGCCAAGGGGGGCCGGCCCGATGGCGCTGAGAATGGATTTTTTGCTGGCCTCTAAGCCTGGGCCTGCTTCATCTGAGGCCCCTGTATTTCACTGGTGATTGGATAACCTGGAGGGGGGAAATTCCTTCACCTCTTTGAAGGGGAGGTCAGGGAACCCCCCCGCCTCCTGAGAAACCACTTTCTCTAGGAACTGGCTCAGGCTTGGCCAGCTCCTTCCAGGGTGGTCGCGATGCGTGGTTATCTGCCTGTCTTATTTATTGGTCTACTCGTGTCTCCAGCCCTCTGTTGGGGAAGCCGGAGTGGGGGTTATGGCTTCACTTAGGGCCTCGTGCTCCAGACTGATGTAGGGTGCGGAGGGGGGTGGCGAGCTTACACTCTAGCTTGCGTAGGCCTGTACTGAAGGACCCCACCAGCACAGGGGAGCTGGGGATGGGTGCGGCTTCTTCCACCTCCTTGACGGAAGCTGTCCGTGGTTCCTTTCCCTGGCTGCTCTCCGCCTCCTGGTGTGGATCGGCCGCAGGCCCCTATGACATGGGCTGTGGTTGCGTTTCCCTTTCTTTGGATGAATTGTGGCTAATTGCGCCCCTTGGCATCAGAGCCAAATCTGCTTTGAAACCGTTTTTCAGCATCCTCTGCTCTTTAAAAGCCTGGAATGAACGTAGATGTCTGGCAGGTGCCTGGAGGCTGGCGGCCCATGTTTGCCAATAGATTTAACGGGGCGCTGTGTCTGGAAACAGCTGTATGTGCAGTGGGAAGGAGATTACTCCCTCTCCATGCACATGCTCCTTGTGTTCTCCCTCCCTGGGCTGGTCGTTTAACGCCTGCACCAATGCACTCTCCCCTGCCTGTATTAATTGACGGTTCCCTTTGGAAAGGCAGATGCTCTTTGAAAGCAACAAACTGCCTCCCTCCTTTGCCGGCGACGTCCGTGCCCTGCGCTACGTTAACGGGGCTGCTTTTCAGTCTCCTTGTCCATCCTGGTTGCTAGAAGGAAGGGCTGTTTGCTCCCCAGTGGCCTTAGACCTATCGATTGGCAGTGGGGTTGACCCAGAATCCGCGGGGCCTGTTTCTCACGGGAAGATCATCCCATGCCTCTGGAGAGCCAGCCCCTACCTGCGGCTCCTTTTAACTTGTGTTTAGCTGCTCCAGTGAGACCTGCTGGGGTTGGGGAAGCAGAAACAGTTTTCACGTGCAGGACGCGCTGTGCCTAGAACCATCTTGGGTGGCTGTCCAGATGAGGTCTCCTCCTGGCTGGCGTGTTCAACTGAGAATCAAAGTCTTATTAAAAAGTTGTTTTGATGAGGGTGCATCTGTCTTGCTCGCTGGCCAGCGCTGGGGATCTTGCCAAGGGAAGGGGGGAATCGGGGCTTTCTAAATACTAGCTGTGTTGCCTTGGCCCCAGTGAGCGTATGTCTGTTGGATGCAGGGGGAAGGTCCTGTCTAGATTTTAACTCTCAGCTCTGGAGATGTCAGGTCACAGCTGAGCTTGCCCCAAATGTTATCACGCAGACCCTCTGCCTGAGGTTGGAACTTTCCATCTCTGCACCATTCCCCTTTTTGGCAGGGGCAAGCAAAGAAAGACAGGATCCCAAATTCACTTGGCCCATTTTTGTCCCCCAGAACCCCCTTCTCTTCCCGCTGTGTTCCACTCAACCAGCCGGTACTCAGCACCTCTAACTCTGTTTGGTGGTATTTTTTATCTCAAATCTAAGTAGTATGCCAACTGTGGGCTTTGTTCCTCTGTGCTGGCAACACCACTGCCATGCTCCACCCCAGAAGCAACTGCAGTTCAGCGCCTGCTGCAGTACTTTGGGCTCGTTCGGCAGGAACAGAGTTATACGAAGCGGAGACGGATCTGGTCCTATGTTCCACCCGTGAATTAGATCATCTGGGCCAAGGCTCCGTTGTTTTAAGTGAGTCCGGCTTGGCTGCTGGCAACGGAGGAAGGTGATTTTACGGTAGCAGAGGTCCCGCCATGCAGTTCCTAGCACACAGTCACTATGCTCTTCAAGGGGGAAGGGGAGCAGCGAGGCATGGTAGAAGGGCCATTACTGAGTGATATTCACAGCTATTTTTTGGTGGGGGGGTTGGCTGGCTGGACCGCAGGCCGTGAATTGACGTTGATACTTCAAGCCTGCGAGCGGTGATGTGGTGCAGAGAGCTGCTGTGCAGAAATAAAGCTTCCAGCTGCACTCGCCTCCCTCCCAGCCCTCACCGCTGCCCCCGCTCGTCCACCTCTGCAAATAGAAGCCAGAGTCCGAAATACTGAGGTGAGACATTATTTAAGATGCAGCCAGCGCTGGCTCCCTGCCACAAGCTTTGTCTGTGGGCTCTGCAGCGGGAACAGGCAGCTGTGCTGAGAGAGAACTGGTCCTGCGCTTGCCCCAAGGCTCGCTCCACCTCGAGTCCACCGGCACAGGTTGGGGGGCTGAAATAAACGCCTGGCTGCCTGTAGCCTCCTGCTCTCGTCTGGCCACAAAGCTACAGGCGCATGCTAGGCCCTGGTCCAGATGCTGCCGGCCCCGCTCATCACCAGTGCTTAGATCTCTTCATCTACCAAAGCCCAGTGCCACCCCTCTGCCATGTCTCCTCTTCTGTCCCCATGGGGGGGGGGGACCCCCCCACGCCCCAGTGCAAAGCACAGAAACATCTGCCCAGGGCCCTGCCTCCAGGGGGGAGCACAGGGACTGCTGAAGATCCCACCCCCCACCCGGCCCAAAGGTGAGAGGGCAGAAAGGATGAAATCCCGTCTCAGCCAGATGATAAGCAAGGAGGGACAGGATGAGCTTAGGCTGTGGTGCTGGGACAAGGGAGGAGCAGCTCTGGATCCCATGCATGGGGGTTGCTGTACACAGCTCTCTGCTCTAACCCCTGGACCCTACTCCCCTCCCAGAGCCAGGGAGAGAACCCAGGAGTCCTGGCTCCCAGCCCCCACAGGTGCTCTACCCTACTCCCCTCCCAGAGTGTGGTGTTTTAGATGCTGCTTGCAACTCTTAGGACTGGGGGACTGTAGAACAGGAAGGAGGGGGGAGGAGTACAGAGCCAGGGAGAGAACCCAGGAGTCCTGGCCCCCATCCTGCCCAGTGAGGGCTTAGCCCCTCCCCTTTCTCCAAGGGGAGGGGCGAGTCCCTGGCACGTGGTAAACACAGCGCACGAGCCCGGCTAAGGTGGGGGGCGGGGCCTCAGCAACCGTTGGAAAAGGGCGGGAAAGAAAGCGCGGGGGAGGGGCTGGGCGTTTCAAGGCTCCCCCTGGCTCCTGGACCGTGTCACGGTCCCCCCTCCCCACACCTCTCTGGGCACATAGGGCCATGGAGGGGAGTAAGCAGGGTGAGGGGAAGAGGGGGAATGGCCCCCATGGAGTGGATAAATCACGGCAATCCCACAATGCCCTTCTTTCTCAGGCCACCAGTGGGGTGATCCCACAATGCCTTTGCTGGGGGCGGGGGGATCCTACAATTCCTTTGTCCCTCACCCTAAGGGGGGTAATCCCACAACTCCCTCACGCCACCAATGGAATCAGGGTGGTAGCCGTGTTAGTCTGGAATAGCAGAGTTAACAAAGTCCTGTGGCACCTTAAAGACTAACTATAAAGTTTTGAAGCATGAGCTTTCGTGGGCTAATACCCACTTCGTCGGATGCAGGCAGTAGAAGCTCATGCTTCAAAACTTTATAGTTAGTCTTTAAGGTGCCACAGGACTTTGTTAACTCTGCCACCAATGGAGTGATCCCACAGTGCCCGCTGCTCGCTCACGCCACCAATGGAGTGATCCCACAGTGCCCTGCTCCCTCACGCCACCAATGGAGTGATCCCACAGTGCCCGCTGCTCGCTCATGCCAAGGGGGGGTGATCCCACAGTGCCCCGTTCCCTCACGCCACCAACTGAGTGATCCCACAGTGCCCGCTGCTCGCTCACGCCAAGGGGGGGAGTGATCCCACAGTTCCCTGCTCATTCATGCCACCAATGGAGTGATCCCACAGTGCCCCGCTGCTTGCTCATGCCAAGGGGGAGTGATCCCACAGTGCCCTGCTCACTCACGCCAAGGGGTGTATGTGATCCCATAATGCTCTGCTTGCTCATGCCAAGGTGGTAGGGTGATTCCACAGTGCCCTGTTTGCTCAAGCCAAGAGGCGGGGGCAATCTCAGTGCCCTGCTCCCTCAAACCATGGGGCAGCGATCCTTGTCACTCACGCCATGGGGCGGCAATCCCACAGTGCCCTTCTCCCTCATGCCGTGGGCCAGATAAATGCATGTCAACCCCGCAGCGGCCTTCTGCTGCACACCATGGGGTGGATACATCCTCTAGAAAGCCCAGTTACAAGCTTGAGCTGAATTTTCTGTACAACAGAGCAATTCCTTTCTTGATTTTTTTCCTTCTCCCAGTTCCCAGCGACTTTGCACCCAAGGCAGACGAGCTGCTATTGCTGGTGAAACAACTGCAGGATGGTATTCGGGAGCTGGGTCTGGTCTGGTGGTTAGCACTGGGAGCCAGGACTCCTGGGTTCTCTCCCCATCTCTGGGAGGGGAGTGGGATCTAATGGTTAGCACTTGTGGGGCTGGGAGCCAGGACTCCTGGGTTCTCTCCCCATCTCTGGGAGGGGAGTGGGATCTAATGGTTAGCGCTTGTGGGGCTGGGAGCCAGGACTCCTGGGTTCTCTCCCCATCTCTGGGATGGAAGTGGGATCTAATGGTTAGAGCTTGTGGGGCTGGGAGCCAGGACTCCTGGGTTCTCTCCACAGCTCTAGGAGGGGAGTGGGATCTAGGGGTTAGAGCTTGTGGGGCTGGGAGCCAGGACTCCTGGGTTGTATCCCTGGCTCGGGGTGGTGTGGGGAGAGTGGGGTCTAGTTGTCAGAACTGGAGTCTGTGAAAGGAGGGCTCTTGCATCCTTTTCCAGGCTCTACCAGTGACTCTGTCATTTATCCGTGCCTCAGTTTCCCCTCCCCCGGTTAAGCGAAGGCAAGAATAACCCCTCTTCCCCCAGGCACGCTCAAAAGTGTGCAGGGTGAAGGACGTGTGTTAGGAACACAACCGGGCCTATCCTTCTTCCCTCTGCAGCAGGGACCCTGGAGCCCCGAATGGACGACCTGGTGGGAAGGATCAACAGACTGCAGCGAGGTGAGGGACGGGACGGGATGGCAGGGGGTCGTCTCCTCCCGGTATGGAGCACACTGGGCTGCAGCCCGCTCCCCCGGCACCCCTTACTGCCGGGCCTCCCTGCCACTGGGCCCCCGCAATGTCAGCCCCCCTCTGCCTGCCCGCAGGGGCTGGGTTCTGCTCTCCCTGAGAATCCGTTTACATGGGGACACACTGTACCCCCAGAGCCATGCTGCACCCGCCGGGGGACGCTCCGACCCCCCGAGCTGAGGCCGTGCTCCACAGCTTTGAAAGTGGGGTGTAAATGCCCACAGACGTCAGAGCATGGGCTCTGGGTTTCACCCAGTGGGGCTGAAACCCAACTCAGGCCCTTGGTAATGCGGAGATCTATATAATCCCTCGCTCCCCATGTACACCTATCTTTCTATAGCTCTCTAAACCCATCCTGACCCCCCCTCCATCCAGCCCCATACACCCCCCACTCTCCATCCCCATACATACCCCACTATCTCTCTATTCATCCATCTCCATCCCCTACACACACCTCTAGCCAGCCACTCTTTTCTATAGCTATCTACCCATCCCCATCCCCATCCTTCTATCTACCCATCCCTCCCCACACACCCATCTAGCTAACCCTCTGCCCCCCACTCTCCTTTCTCTCCTCCCATCCGCACCCCTCTATCCACCCATCCATCCTTATACACACCCCTCCCCCTAGACACCCCTCTAGCCACCCACCCACCCATCCATCCTCTCCATCTATCTATCCATCCATCCCACCTCATGACACACACCACTGTTCCAGCCCTTAGACACCCCTCTGTCCACCCACCCACCCATCCCCATCCATACCTCTCCCTCTTCCTATCCATCCATCCCATCATCACACACACCAGCCCCTTAGTCACACCCCTCTCTCTCTCCCCATGCCCTCGCCCCTAACCCCGTTGGTCTCCCCTTAGCTAAGCAGGCTCTGAGCCAGGAGCTGCAGGATGGGAAGGCGCGCAGCGAGGAACTGCAGGCAGAGCTGGAGGAGTGTAAGTCACCCCCCACCCAGCACCGCTCCCCGCGGCTCAGGTCGCTCCTCTGGTCTTTGATCCAGCTTCTCAAAGGCGCCTAACTCCCCTAGGCACCTAATACCTTTAAGGATTTGGGCCATGGCTCCCTCGCAGCAGGCCCCTTTGCACTGCGGGCTACTTCACTACCCTGCTGCATGCTGTGTGGGGCTGGACCCACGCCCTCGTGCCGTGAGACACATCCCCGAACCCAGCCTGGTTGTTCCCCCCCACCCCCCGCACTCTCTTGCAGTGAACCAGGAGAAGTCGAACCTGGAGGAAATCTGCAGCCAGAAGCAAGGTGAGCAGGCCGTTGGCGGGCGGGATGGTGAGTGACACAGGGAAGGGCTGGGCAGCCGGGATAAAGGCACTGACCGCTTTGATCCCGCACTCTGAGACCCGCTGATAAGAAGGACTCGAGACGAGACAGCGCGGGATCCAGCCTTAACCACCCTCTGTCCCCCAAACTCCCCGTGGGCCCCCTGCCAGTCCCCTCGATTTCAGAGCCTTCCTGCCTCTCTGCTCATTCTCTCCCCTGCCAGGGGTGCTGTGTGTCCCCCCTTTGTGCCCTCCCGCATCCCAGAGCCTCTGTGTGCCCCCCATTCCCTTCCCTCACACCAAGTACCCCCATTCCCACCGCACCCCAGGGCCTCTGTGTGCCCCCCATTCCCCTCCCTTACACCAAGTACCCCCATTCCCACCGCATCCCAGGGCACCTGTGTGCCCCCCATTCCCCTCCCTCACACCAAGTACCCCCATTCCCACCGCATCCCAGGGCACCTGTGTGCCCCCCATTCCCCTCCCTCACACCAAGTACCCCCATTCCCACCGCATCCCAGGGCCTCTGTGGCCCTCCTTCCTGAGTCCCCTGATTTTTCCCAATCCCAGGGCCTCTGTGGACTCCTCATTCCCCATCCTCTCATCTGCCCATAGGGAATGGGGAGGCCCCAGCAGGGATCAGCGCGCGGTGTCTCTCTGGGGGCCATGTCCCCCACCCTAACACACGTGTCCCTTCCAGAGGTCCTGCGGACCCTGCAGCTCCGTTGCCAGGACACAGAGGCCGAGGCCCAGCGGTGAGAGGGGGATCGGGCAGGGGTTGGGATGGACGGATGGAGGGGAGTGTCTGGGGATATAGACAGTGACCCCAGAGACACACAGAGAGAAGGACTACTTGGTTCTGTCGCCATCTCTGGGAGGGGAGTGGGGTCTAGTGGTTAGAGCAGGGGAGGAGGAGGGGGCTGGGAGCCAGGACGCCTGGGTTCTTTTCATGTCATGGCTTGATGTTGGGCTTCTCTCCCCACGTGCAGGGGTTGGGTAGATTCACGGAGGGAAGGTGTCTTGGGATCCCCCCCGGGCGAGGGGCCTCCTCCCCGCGTTTGGGGGTCAGGTCGCCCGGGCTCACCAGGCTGGGCCGCTCTCGTTCGCCCGGTGCAGGCAGCAGACGCTGTCCCAGGAGCGGAAGCAGAACATCGAGGAGCTGACGGCGAAGATCCAGGAGGAGAAGCTGAAGCAGAGGAAACAGAGGTACCACGCTCCCCCCCCCACCCCCGCAGCGGATTGAATCCAGCCCCCCAGCTCTGTACGCGGGAGTCACTACCGCTCCAACACAGTCCCCCGTGCCCTGGAGACTGGGATGCGGGTCATACACAGCACCCGTCAGGCTGCACCTCCACTCCTCCCCAGCCACCACGCCAATGAGCGGGAGCGGGCAGGGCATTCTGGGATATCCCGCTGCCCCGACTCTCCCCGAGATCTACGGCAGCCCGGTCCTCAAAGTAAATCCCTTAGAGAGGCTGGGGCGTCCATCCTGGGGGCCGCCCCTCCATGTGCCCGGCAGGCCCAGCCGTGGGGAAGAGCCCCAGAGAGGCAGGTGGTCACCTGGCCCAGGTGTGTAATGGGGGCGTCCCGCCGAACTAACCCCCCCACCTGCAGCCTGAGCATCTGCCTTGGGTTCTGCTCCCTGTCCAGGGAATTAACAACAGAGAATTAACCGGCCGCCAGGGCCAGTGCAGAGGGGACCGGGCTGGGGCTAGTGGGTCCGGGTTTGCTACAGGCCCTCGCTTGGACACACACACAGACACACACACACACTCTCTCTCTCTCTCTCCTCTAGTAGGCAGTGGCAGAAATATACAAGTACTGTACTGCACTGTATGTAACACACTCCGTGTGTGTCCCTGCGGGGGCGGGAGAGTGTGTGTGTGTGTGTCTGCTGCTGCCCCCTGCTGGAGGGGCTGAGCCCTGCTGTGTATGTGTGTGTGTTCCTGTTGTGCGTAGAGCTCCCTGCCCCCCCCTCCCCCCTCTCTGCCCCATGGCCGACCCTCACCCCCTGTTGTTTCCAGGCTGGAATTTGAGCAGCAGCTGGATGAGCTGATAGAGAAGCACAAGACCCTCCAGGAGTGCCACGTGAGAGCCGCTGGGGTCCCTGGGCTGGGTGGGATCCAAGGGAGCGCCCCCTGGGGACAGATTGTGGGGCATGGGCATGTGTGGGAGGGAGTGGGTTAGAGCGGGAGTCTGACGGGGAGCCCGGATTCCTGGGTTCTCCACTTGGTTTTGAGGGGAGTTGGGAGCCAGGACTCCTGAGTTCCTGCCCGGGCTCTGGGAGGGGAGTGGGATCTAGTTGTGTGTGTGTGTGTGTGTGTGTGTGTGTGTGTGTGTGTGTGTGTGTGTGTGTGTGTGTGTGTGTGTGTGTGTGTGTGTGTGTGTGTGTGTGTGTGTGTGTGTGTGTGTGTGTGTGTGTGTGCTGGGAGCGAGGACCGGGGCTGAGGACACTCGACGGTAACAGACTCCAAGGCTGTCCATGGTGTTTTGCTGTGGCAGTATTAAGGCTGGGAACCGACGTAAGGCCTACGGGGGCAGGGGAATGACTCTTTACCTGGTACAAGGGGCGTCTCCCTTCGGAGGCCAGGCTTCGGTCTGGGACAAGACCCATCTATGGGGGGTTAGTGTGAGGGACGTCCGGGGACACTTCCTGCTCCCCATGGCGGCCTGCTCTGTGCTGAATCCGCTCCCCCTCCTCCTAGAGCATGGAGAAGCTGGCTGCGGAGATCTGCAGTATGGCCGAGAGCAAGGAACGTTTGCTGAGCGAAGGTGAATCTCTCTGGGCCTCAGTTCCCAGCTGTAAAACGGGCAGAATAATCCTCCCTTGGGTCTGCCTTGTTTATCTGGAGCGCAGACGCTTGGGGGCAGGGACCATCTCTCGGCCACGACAGGGCCCTGATCTCGGTCGGGGTCTGGGCAGCGCCTGGCGTGACGGGGCCCTGATCTCGGTTGGGATCTGGGCAGCGCCTGGCGCGACGGGGCCCTGATCTCGGTTGGGATCTGGGCAGCGCCTGGCGCGACGGGGCCCTGATCTCGGTCGAGGTCTGGGCAGCGCCTGGCGCGACGGGGCCCTGATCTCGGTTGGGGTCCGGGCAGCGCCTGGCGCGACGGGGCCCTGATCTCAGTTGGGGTCCGGGCAGCGCCTGGCGCGACGGGGCCCTGATCTCGGTCGGGGTCTGGGCAGCGCCTGGCGCGACGGGGCCCTGATCTCGGTTGGGGTCCGGGCAGCGCCTGGCGCGACGGGGCCCTGATCTCGGTTGGGATCTGGGCAGCGCCCGGCGCGACGGGGCCCTGATCTCGGTTGGGGTCTGGGCAGCGCCCGGCGCGACGGGGCCCTGATCTCGGTGGAGGTCTGGGCAGCGCCCGGCGTGATGGGGCCCTGATCTCGGTTGGGATCTGGGCAGCGCCTGGCCCAACGGGGCCCTGATCTCGGTCGGGGTCTGGGCAGCGCCTGGCGTGACGGGGCCCTGATCTCGGTTGGGGTCCGGGCAGCGCCTGGCGCGACGGGGCCCTGATCTCAGTCTCTGCAGACATGTTTCAGTCCCGGAGCTGGGCCTCATCCGTTCTCACTGAGATCCCAGCACCCGAGGGACGCTGCCCGTGACGCCATATCTGTCCTTTGCCCTAGACAAGCTGATACAAGACAACCTGGCCCAGGTCGAGAAGCAGCTGGACTCCCTGCCCCAGGCAGGGGCAGCTTCCAGCCAGGAGAGGATGTTCCTGAAGAGCCAGGAGGCCAGCACTGCCCTGTGAGTGCCACCAGCCCTGTGCCAGCCTGCGAGCTGGACTCCTGGGTCCTATCCCTGGCTCTGGGAGGGGAGTGGGGTCTAGTGCTTAGGGCAGTGGTGGGGATGGGAGCCAGGACTCCTGCATCCTCTTCCCAGGTCTGGGAGCGGAGTGGGGTCTAGTGGTTAGAGCAGGAGATGGATGGGAGCCGGGACTCCTGGGTCCTATCCCTGGCTCTGGGAGGGGAGTGGGGTCTAGTGCTTAGGGCAGCGGTGGGGATGGCAGCCAGGACTCCTGCATCCTCTTCCCAGGTCTGGGAGCGGAGTGGGGTCTAGTGGTTAGAGCAGGAGATGGATGGGAGCCGGGACTCCTGGGTTCTATCCCTGCCTTGAGGAGTGAGGACACCTTAGGTGCTGCCATGAAACCACCCATCTAGGCTAGTGTGGAGCTGGCGAGTCCCTTGGGCCGGCGCTGGCCGAGGTCCGCCAGGGAGAGGCGTTTGGCCAGGGGATGCAGAGAGAGTTGTTCCCAGCACAGCCTGCCTTGCCCGAGGATGATCGCTGTCCATCACCGAGGCGTCTGGGCTGTTCACTGCCCTCTGTTGTCCCCAGGCAGCTGTTCCAACAGGAAAACAAGAGTGCGACGGACTATCTGGAGGCAGCTTCATGCCGCCACTCAGACCTGCAGCAGCAGTTCAAGAGGTGAGTGGGGGGGCGGGGAGGGGGGGCTAGGATCCATCCTGGCTCCGGGGGAGGAGTGGGGGACTAGTGGGTTAGAGCAGGGGCTTGCTGGGGGCCAGGACTCCTGGGTTCTGTCCCAGCTTCTATGAGCTTGGTGCTGCGACTGCGGCTTTGCACAGTCAGTCCAAGGCCCCGACTGGTTTACCCAGGAAACTCCCCTGGCACTCGTTGGGCCCTCTTTGCCTGGCCCAGACCCAGCTGGGTCGAGCCCTCTCCACCCTCCCCGAGTCGCCAGGGACTTATGGGATTGCTCACTGTCCTGATCGCTCTGCTCTGCTGGGCAGTGGCTGCGTGCCCCTCCAGAGGTGGCTGCATTTCCCTGCTGGGAGGAAGGCCCCTGCCATAGCCCTTGTGCCAATGGCTCAGGGGCCCTGGTGATGGCCCCGGCCTGGCGCTCCTGTTGTTCGATTGTAATTGCTCGTTTGGGTCTCTTCCAGGCTGACGGCCGAGCTGCAGGCCCAGCAGGTGAGGACGGTAGCGACAAAGGCAAATCTCTGGTAGGATCACTGCCACGGCTGGCTTGTCCACCAGAATCTGTGGGGCTGGACCCCCGGACTGGGACATGGCCACATGGACAGAATACCTCACCCGATACGCAGCGAGCGGGGTGTACGGGAAGGATGTGTGGATGGAAGGGAAGGTGGGGGAGGATGGGCTGGCTGGACGTCTGCGGGGCCTGGCTGGCTGGAGGTGCGTGAGGACTGACTTGAGGTGTGCGAGGACTGACTGGTTGGTGAGGTGTGTGCGAGGACTGATGGAAGGTGTGCGAGGACTGAATGCAGGTGTGCGAGAACTGACCGGTTGATGGGAGGTGTGCGAGAACTCATTGGTTGGCAGGGTGTGTGCGAGAACTGATGAGATGCGTGCGAAGACTGACTGGTTGGTGAGGTGTGGCGAGGACTGATGGGAGGTGTGCGAGGACTGAATGCAGGTGTGCGAGAACTGACTGGTTGGCGGGAGGTGTGCGAGGACTGACGGGAGGTGTGTGAAGACTGACAGGAGGTGTGTGAGGACTGACTGGTTGGCGGGAGGTGTGCGAGGACTGATGGGAGGTGTGCGAGGACTGACTGGTTGGTGAGAGGTGTGCGAGGACTGACTGGTTGGCGAGAGGTGTGCGAGGACTGACGGGAGGTGTGCGAACACTGACGGGAGGTGTGTGAGGACTGACTGGTTGGCGGGAGGTGTGTGAGGACTGACGGGAGGTGTGCGAGGACTGACTGGTTGGCGGGAGGTGTGCGAGGACTGACGGGAGGTCTGCGAGGACTGACTGGTTGATGGGAGGTGTGCGAGGGCTGACGGGAGGTGTGCGAGGACTGACTGGCGAGAGGTGTGCGAGGACTGACGGGAGGTGTGCAAGGACTGACTGGTTGGCGGGAGGTGTGCGAGGACTGACTGGTTGGCGGGAGGTGTGCAAGGACTGACTGGAGGTGTACGAGGACTGACTGGTTGGCGGGAGGTGTGCGAGGACTGACGGGAGGTCTGCGAGGACTGACTGGTTGGCAAGAGGTGTGCGAGGACTGACTGGAGGTGTGCGAGGACTGACTGGTTGATGGGGTGTGTGCGAGGGCTGACGGGAGGTGTGCGAGGACTGACTGGTTGGCGAGAGGTGTGCGAGGATTGACGGGAGGTGTGCAAGGACTGACTGGTTGGCGGGAGGTGTGCGAGGATTGACGGGAGGTGTGCGAGGACTGACTGGTTGACGGGAGATGTGCGAGGACTGACTGGTTGGCGGGAGGTGTGCGAGGACTGACTGGAGGTGTGGGAGGACTGACTGGTTGGCGAGAGGTGTGCGAGGACTGACGGGAGGTGTGCGAAGACTGACAGGAGGTGTGTGAGGACTGACTGGTTGGCGGGAGGTGTGCGAGGATTGACGGGAGGTGTGTGAGGACTGACTGGTTGGCGGGAGGTGTGCGAGGATTGACGGGAGGTGTGCGAGGACTGACTGGTTGGCGGGAGGTGTGCGAGGACTGACGGGAGGTGTGCGAAGACTGACAGGAGGTGTACGAGGACTGAATGGTTGGCGAGAGGTGTGCGAGGACTCCATGGTTGGCTGCTTTCCTGGCTCTGGGCTTCTGCTGGTGCCTGAGGCCCGCGGGAGGCTCAGCAATCGCTCGTACCCCATTGGCTGTTCCAATCGAGATGAGAGCCAGGGGGCGGAGTGGCCCGTGGGGCTGGGACCCACGGCCCTTCCTTCCAGGCTGCCAGCCCAAATGCCCAGCAGCACAGTGGGGCCGGGCGCCAGTGTCTGACCGTCCCGGCTAGCGGGGCGGGCCGACCCTTCCACATCTCCCCCCATAACCTCCGGCCTGTGCTCTGCCCCACAGCAGGAATCCAGGGGTACCTCAGTCAGCATGGAAACAGCCTGACCGCCCCCCCCCCCGCGGCTCCGAGAACGGCGGCCCCCGAGGATCGGCCTGGAGTTAAGTCACCGCTGGATGTATCAGGCTCCTTGTTATGAATAAAAACCTCCTTCCCTACCCCCCGCTGGCCTCTGCCCCATTACTGGACTCCAGTGATCGGTCCCGTTCGGCAGCCCACAATTTAGGGAGGATGGGGAGCCCGTGGGGGGGTCAGGCGAGCCCCCCGAGAATGATGAAAGGGTTAGTGAGGAACGCCAGGAGCATGGTCTATGTAGCTGAACCAAGAGAAGGTGAAGGGGTGAATTCTCCATCGCTGGCCATGGTTCAGGGCCACCCAGCTGCCCCCATCCCAGCCGGCACCACTGGGCAGCAACGGGTGGTCACGTCTGTGCCATGCCGTCTCCGGCCTGCGGCGGGTGCTGCCGCTGTACTGGGGTCCCAGGTGTGTGAAGTGAGTGGGAGCTTCGTTGTCAGTCTCCCCGTGTGGAGTCAGTGGTGCACTGATGCCCGGGTCCCAGTGTGGCCCCCGGAGGCCTGTGCTGCAGGGACTGAGGTGGGTGGCTCAGGGGAGGGAGCAGTGGATAACAGATGGAATATGGCTGTGTTGCTCTGTGCGTGCCTGAGGGGAGTAGCCTGTGGAACTCCCTGCTGCAGGATATCAGGCAAAGAGCAAGGGTGAATTGAAATAACTGTGGATTTCACATTACCAGGAACAGAAGCGCCTCCCAGCTGGGACATGTCCTACTGGCCCCCAGGCTTCGGGGTCTGAGCCTGGGAGTGTCAGGAAGAGATTTCCCACTTGGCCCCTCCCAGGCTCTCCTGATCCCTAGAGGCAGGACGATTATGACCTCTCCCTGCATGCTCATGGCTTCCTGGAGGCCGGGGGCCCCAAAGGGAAAGTCATGGGAGAGCGGGCATGACCCTAGAGATTGCCATGGGGAAAAGGCCACGACTCCTGCTACACCTTTGGGTGCGGGGCTGGACTCCACACCACCGAGGCTCTGAGAGCGAAGGACAGGGGGTGGGCTGGGAGCCAGGACTCCTGGGTTCTCTGTTGCCCTTTGTCTTCCCCTCCCCAGGCAGCAACCCAAATTTGGGGTCATTTAACCAAGGGGTTCCTGAGATATCTAATCATATGCCTACACCTCTAGATCTCCAGCTCCTAAGATTATCTATCTATCTATCTATCTATCTATCTAGTCATTAAGACAACCTGTAAATTACATAATTTACATAAATTAAGAGATGGGATAAGAGGGAAGATCCTTTCACAGATTGAGAACTAGTTAAAACACAGGGAACAAAGGGTTGGAATAAATGGTAAATTTTCCGAATGGAGAGGGGTAACTAGTGGTGTTCCCCAAGGGTCGGTCCCGGGACCAATCCTATTCAATTTATTCAGAAATGATCTGGAAAAAGGGGTAAACAGTGAGGTGGCAAAGTTGGCAGATGATACTAAGCTGCTCAAGATAGTTAAAACGAAAGCAGACTGTGAAGAACTTCAAAAAGATCTCACAAAACTAAGTATATATCGTTCGTCCATCAAAGTTGATGAGGACCACCCAATGTCATCAGTTTGTTTGGGAGTGGGTTCTAAGATGGCTGATTAGTCCAATCCGAGCCCGGAATTGACGGTTGCAATGGGGACATGGAAGATCAGGCTGCCGACCGGAGGAAGAGAAGATACCAGCCCTGGACTTGCGAAGAAGACGCTTCTCTACAGCATCACTCAGTCTCTTTTGTTCGTAGGCTGTTGCACCATCATGAACTCGTCTGCGCCAGGCAAAGCGATCATTAGCGATGCTCTCCCAATTTTCAGGATCTATGTTACAGTTCTTAAGGGAGGCCTTGAGGGTGTCTTTGAATCTCTTCTTTTGACCTCCAAGAGATCGCTTGCCGTGTTGTAGTTCGCCATAGAACATCTTCTTGGGCAATCGTTCATCGGGCATTCGTACAACATGCCCAGCCCATCTGAGTTGTGCCTTGCAAAGCAGGGTGTGGATGCTTGTCATATCAGCCTGCAAAAGGACGTCGGTGTCTGGAATTTTATCCTTCCATCTTATCTTCAGTAGTTTCCGCAGACAACTCAGGTGGAAGTGGTTCAGCTTTTTCACATGACGACTGTAGACAGTCCAGGTCTCACAAGCATAGAGGAGAGTGGGCAGGACGACCGCCGAATGACTTTTAGTTTGGTTTCAATCTTAATGCTTCTCCGATCCCAAACATTAGATCGAAGCCTTCCAAAAGCTGCGCTGGCTCTGGCGATTCTAGTGTTCGCTTCCTCGTCGATGTTGGCTGCCTGTCCACATTGTTGAGCTTGTGGCCATTGACAGTGATGGATGGCTCAGTGTAGTCACAGCCAGGAGTAGGCTGATGCAGAACCTCAGTTTTTCTGGTGGAGATCGTGAGACTGAAGTTCATGCACGCTGTGGAGAATAGATTCATGCAGTGTTGCATGCCTGTTGGCGTACCTGAGTTGAGGGCACAGTCATCAGCAAATAGAAATTCACGAATGGTCTCAATTTGGACTTAGGTTCTGGCCTGAAGCCTCCTTAAGTTGAATAACCTTCCATCAAAACGGTAGCACATGTCGATCCTGACATTATCATCTCTAAAAGCATCGATCAGCACGGCAGAGAACGTAAGGCTGAAGAGGCCGGGAGCCAGGACGCAACCTTGTTTCACACCATTTGTAACTGCGAATGGCTCTGAATAGTTGCCATGATCTTGGACTCTGGCAAGCATGCCGTCATGGAATTGCTTCACCATTTCAATGAAAGCATCTGGGCATCCAAATTTGGCCATAATCTTCCAGAGGCCCTCACGACTGACATTGTCAAAGGCTTTAGTTAGATCCACAAAGACAGTGTAGAGCTGGACATTCTGTTCTTGGCACTTTTCTTGTAGTTGCCTGGCAGCAAAGATCATATCAACAGTACCTCGTTCCTTCCTGAAACCACACTGACTTTCCGGCAGGAGACCTTGATCAAGGTGCTGTGTGAGTCTGTTTAGAAGTATTCTGGCTAGGACCTTACCCGCGACACAGAGCAGAGAGATTCCTCTGTGGTTGTCACAAGATTGGCGATTTCCCTTACACTTGTAGAGGTGAATAATGGTCGCATCCTTGAAGTCTTGGGGAATGCGTTTCTGTTTCCACATTTCACAGAACATCTCAGTAAGCCTCTTAGTTAGCTTGGGTCCACCAGATTTGTACATTTCAGCTGGAATGGAGTCAGCTTTTCCAGGAGCTTTTCTGTTGGAGAGCAGTTCAATGGCCTTTTGAGTCTCCAGTACTGTTGGGGGGTCAGCCAAGCTGTCGTTGATCTCCATCTGGGGTAGACGGTTTATTGCCTCATCGTTGATAGAGGAGGGGCTGTTGAGGATATTAGCAAAATGCTCTGCCCAGCGATTAAGGATCTTCTCCTTATCAGTGATCAAAGTGCTGCCATCTGTGCTCAAGAGGGGGCCCGAACCAGATGCGACTGGGCCATACACAGCCTGCAGAGCATTATAGAAGTTCCTCATGTCGTGCCTGTCGGCAAAGGCCTGGATCTCATCAGCTTTCTGGCTCAGCCATGTGTCCGGCATCTCGCGTAGCTTCATCTGTACAGTCTGACGTACCTTGGTAAATGCATCTTTTTTTGCTGCAGACTTGGGGTCGTTGCTGTAGGCACGATGGAGACGGTGTTTTTCATCCAGCAATGCCTTGATTTCTCCACAGTTTTGGTCAAACCAGTCCTGGTGCTTTCTTGTGGTGACGCCCAGTTATTTAAAGGCTGCCCAGCTTGGCTCTATATCAGTGTCTGTTTCAGTGGCTTCCAGCTTAGAAGCCAGGGCATCAGCAAATGACTGTTGGGTGCTGCTGTCTTTCAATCTGGAGACGTTTGGGCGCTTTGGAACCCTGATGCCTTGTGGACGTCTAGGGGGCCGAATCCTGAGGTTCATCTTTGAGATGAGCAGTCTGTGGTCCGTCCAGCAGTCTGCACCACACATGGCCTTGGTCACACGGACATCTTGTCTGTCTTTCCTGCGGACTATTACATAGTCGATTAGATGCCAGTGCTTCTCACAAAACTAAGTGATTGGGCAAAAAATGACAAATGAAATGTAATGTGGATAAATGTAAAGTAATGCACATTGGAAAAAATAACCCCAACTATATATACAATATGATGGGGGCTAATTTAGCTACAACTAATCAGGAAAGAGATCTTGGAGTCGTCCCGGATAGTTCTCTGGAGACATCCGCGCAGGGTTTAGTCAAAAAAGCAAAGAGGATGTTTGAAATACAGTATTTGATTCAACAGGTCTTGCATTTGCCAGTATCAAAGATGGCCGCTCCAGTTCAATAGTTCATTAAGTAGCGCTGAAGCGGACATATTTGATCCTGGCGCTCAGGCCGATCAGAGCCCTGGAGGCGTGGCCCTCTTGCCTGGTGCGCTCGTCACGCTCATGGGGGCGGCCATATTGGATAGGTTTCCTCGGCCTCTGACCTCGGGAGCGGCCATCTTGGAAGCGGGCAGAGGCAGACGGGGACAACGTCATAGCCCTAACGGAGGCCATATTGGAAGCGGGCAGTTGAGCTGGGGTGGCGGCTGAGCTCTTGCCCAGGGTAGCCGGGTGACCCCGGAAGTGGAAGTAGCTGCCCGGGGGCGGGGCTGTCGGAACTTCCTGCCCCAGAGCCCTTGTTGTCTTGCTTCCATCCACAACAAGGGGCTGGGAGAGACCATGGTAAGGGGGGGCCCGGACTCCTGGGTTCTTGGGGGGGGGCTGGGATCCCGGACTCCTGGGTTCTTGGGGAGGCGGGGGGCTGGGATCCCGGACTCCTGGGTTCTTGGGAGGCGGGGGGCTGGGATCCCGGACTCCTGGGTTCTTGGGAGGCGGGGGGGCTGGGATCCCGGACTCCTGGGTTCTTGGGAGGTGGGGGGCTGGGATCCCGGACTCCTGGGTTCTTGGGGGGGGGGGGGGGGCTGGGATCCCGGACTCCTGGGTTCTTGGGAGGCGGGGGGGTTGGGATCCCGGACTCCTGGGTTCTTGGGAGGCGGGGGGGTTGGGATCCTGGACTCCTGGGTTCTTGGGAGGCGGGGGTGCTGGGATCCTGGACTCCTGGGTTCTTGGGGAGGCAGGGGGCTGGGATCCTAGACTCCTGGGTTCTCAGGAGGGGAGGGGTCTGGTGGCTGAGAGCGGGGAGGGCTGGGATCCTGGACTCCTGGGTTCTCGGGAGGGGAGGGGGTCTGGTGGCTGAGAGCAGGGGGAGCTGGGAACCAGGATTTCTGGGTTCTCTGATGCCCTTTGTCTTTCCCTCCCCCACCCCCCAGGACAGCGAGTTCTCGGACCCGGAGCTGGCTGCGGCGGGTGAGGAGTCCAAGTCGGAGAATGGCGAGAACGCCCCCGTGTACTGCATCTGCCGCAAGCCGGACATCAACTGCTTCATGATGTACGGAGACTGGGGCGGGGGGAGGGGGCTGCTAGGATGCCTGGGTCCCCAGTACTGAGCTTTCAAGGGACTGCCTGTGTCCTGGATTCAGGCTGATGGAAGGGGGTGGGGTGTGACCTGCTGCCCCTGCAGGGAGAGTCCAGGGGAAACTCTCTCAGTCCAGCCATCCTGCCCACTGAGCCAGGCCAAGGGAGACTCCCCCCGGAAATTCCTGCTGTTATGGGGGGCTGAGCAGGGGTGCTCTCCCCTGGCGGTCACGGTCAGGCGCTGGGGGGTGCAGGGCAGGGGGCTCAGTAGGGGGCGCTCTGACTCTCCCATCTCTCCTCCCCCTGCAGAGGCTGTGATAACTGCAATGAGTGGTTTCATGGCAATTGTATCAACATCACAGAGAAGATGGCGAAGGCCATTCGGGAATGGTACTGTCTGCAGTGCCGAGGTGAGGAACGGGGCGGGGAGCCCGGACTCCTGGGCTCTCTCCCTGGCTCAGGGGCAGGGCTATCCCCTTGGTATTTCCGTCTGTGACGTGCATCTTCTCCCCTCCGCAGATAAGAACCCAGCCTTGGAGATCCGCTACCGGCACAAGAAATCCAGAGAGAAGGAGCGGGAGGGTGAGCGGGATCGGGCTGAGAAGGACGAGCTGAGGAAGAAGGCCCAGGAGCTGGCACTGGACCAGAGCCGTGGGTCGAAAGTAGGTGGCCAGGTGAGGTTGTTCTGGGGGACGGGGCGCGGATTCTAGTCCATGAGCCCTTGGGCTGCGTTGCCAGGGAGCCGAGCCCCAGGGTTCCAAGAGCGGCTCCAAGTGCCAGCCGGGCCCTGCCGGGTTCCAGTCGCTGCCCTTCCCCATTCCTGCACATCGGGGGCATGCTCTCGATCCTCCCTCTCCTTCCCTGTGGGCAGAGTTACGGGTAAACACCCTGGAATCTACTCTGATACCCCTGAATCCCTGGGCAGATAGTTCTGAGTTGCCATGTGACGTTATGTGTGGCCGTTTCCCAGCCGCCCCTCCCTAGAGGTGGCTGCATCTTGGCACCAGGCAAGCCATCCCGTTTTGAGTGGCAGCATTCCCCTCCGGTCAGTTGTGCCAGGAGATTTTTGAAAGAGACCTGTCGGTTTCTTTTCCATTCTTACTCCATGTTTCTGGAGTGTGGGCTTTGGGGAGGTAGCCCTGCGGGTTTTTTTGCGGGCGGGTGGCTGAGCACGGGATAGGTGCCGCATTAAGGACGCTCCAGCGGACAGATCGGCTGGGAAGAGTCTAGAGCTGTCTGCAAGACTTAAGCTCAGGGTGGGGTCAGCCCTGCAGGAGAGCTGGGCTGTTTGATTTCCGTGGAAGTGTGTCTCGATCGGGATAAATCCTGAGCCTCTGCTGCCGGGAGCGTGGTTTGGCGCCTGGCCTCGGCTCGGGCACCCCTCTTGTGCTAAAATGCATTTAAAAAAAAAAGGCACCGAGTCCCTAGCGCCCCAAAATTGGCTGGAGCGCTGAGGACTTTGCTAGTATCGGGGGCTGGACTTAATCCGTGAAATGCACCCTGATTTTCTTCAGCCGAAATCTAGCGGATGGCCTGAGGAACAGGGCCTGTTCAGCAGCAGATTACACTGCAAAGAAAGTGACTGAAACTTGCCAGGAAAGTTTCCCTCTACACAGGAGGTGGAGCCGTTACATTTTAAACAGGGGCTTGGCCCGGCCTTTACGCCCGCACTTATTTCTGGGTATGCCGGATAAAATCAGCCTTCCAAGCTGTGCACTGGTGGATGCAAACAGCTAGACTTGGTTATAAGGCAGCCACGTGTTTTGGGGGTGGAGGGTAGATTGCTGCAGTCCTTGTGATGCCAGAACAGATTAAAATTCGTAAAGGGTACAGAGGTCTGTTTCCAGAGTACAGGGGTGTTTCCCTTTACCAGCCAACTTCAGCTTCGGACTCAGGGGCACATGCTAAATTGCCTCTTTGCAAGGAAGAATCTAAAGGGGCTGGGGATGTTTTAGGAGAGAGACTGAGAGGAAGGTGGCTTGTTCGATAGACCTCACCAAGAGCAAGTCAGATTTGAAGGCAGTGGATGGAATGAGAATTTCAAAGAGGTGGGAGTAAAAATGGTTCCTCTTTCTCCTGCCCCAGTTAAGGACACCTACAGTTAAGGACGCCCCTGGTTAAGGATGCCTTCTCCATCTTTCTACAATTTGTAAACTTGTCATTGTTACAGTTCTCTCATTCGCAACAGCAAATCAAGCGCTCGGCACGGATGTGTGGGGAGTGCGAGGCGTGCCGGCGCACAGAGGACTGCGGCCAGTGTGACTTCTGCCGCGACATGAAGAAATTTGGAGGGCCCAATAAAATCCGCCAGAAGTGCCGTCTGCGGCAGTGCCAGGTCCGGGCCCGGGTAAGTACTGGAGCGTTCACTTCCTGTCCTAAACACCTGTGTGCTCCGTCTGGAGGCTATTTCTCAGCTGCCCCGCTCCAGGGATGGCCGCATGTCCTCTGAGCGGCTTACCAGAGTGTTTCTTTTCTTTCTAGGAATCATATAAGTATTTCCCAGCCTCGGTAAGTTGGCTCCATCCTTTCTGGGCCCATTTCCCTGCAGGATTCCTGGGTTCTCTCCCTAGGTCCGGGAGGGGAGAAGGGCTAGTGGTTAGAGCTGTGGGGGACACTGGGGGCTGGGAGCCAGGACTCCTGAGTTCTCTCCCTAGCTCTGGGAGGAGAGTGCGGTCTAGTGGGGAAAGAGAGTCATGTCTTATTCCCAGCTTTTGCAGTTTGATCATGGACTGGTCTCGTCCCCTCTTTGTGCCTCAGTTTCCCTGTCTGTGTGTGGGGCAGCCACAGGGGAGGGGGTAGGTCTGAGGTGTGAGGCAGCAAGTGTCTAACCCCCTCCTGGCAGATGCTGCGGGGGCGGGACGAGGACCTGCAGATGCTGAAAGAGCAGCTGGAATCGTCCGCCACCCCCGAGCCGCTGTCGGATGACGACCTCCCGATTGACCCCGACTTATACCAAGAGTTCTGTGCCGGAGCCTTCGACGACCAGAACCTGGTGAGGGCCCCACCCAGCCTGCGGGATCCCACGCGCGGCAGGGCCCCGGGAGGCGCCATGTGTCCAGATAGACTAGAGCATTCGCCAAATCGTTTTACTCTGCCGCCGTTCCTTGACTGCCCCGCCCCAGAGGTGGCTGCACCTCAGTGCAGGGTGCCCCACCCCTGAATGTTCAGCCTGTGGTGTCTCTTTTTCCTAGTACATGTGAGGGGCTCCCTGGACAGGAGCCAGGGTCACTGAGGGCACAGAAGGCCTCTGTAGCCCGCTTGGGAGGAGCGGGGGGGATATCTAGGGTATGTGGCCTCTCTAGCTCACTCAGGGGGTGCCAGTCCCATCCTTGTCTCCTCTCCCGCCCCCCTTGCAGCCCTGGCTCAGCGACCCGGAGGATGCCCCGTTCCTAGACCCCGTGCTCCGCAAACGCGCCGTGAAGGTCAAACACGTCAAGAGGCGGGAGAAGAAATCGGAGAAGAAGGTAGGAGCCAATTGCAGCCACCATGGAGAGACTCCCCAGTTGTGGGGCGTATCCCAGGGCTGGGACGGAAGTGGGGTCTAGGGGTTGGGGTGGGGTGGGGACTGGGAGCCAGGACTCCTAGGTTCTCTCCCCAGCTCTGGGAAGGGAGTGGGGTCTAGGGGTTAGAGCAGAGGGGTCCCGGCTGTCGATGGAGAGGGGGACACGGCCCTGGGGGGCGCAGGGCGCTGACGCGGTCTCTCCCCCGCAGAAGGAGGAGAAGTACAAGCGTCACAAGCAGAAGCAGAAGCACCGGGACCGGTCACGGCACGCCGAGCGGCCGGACGCCAAGGACCCGGCCTCCCTGCACCAGTGCCTGGGCCCCGGCTGCGTCCAGCCGGCCCGCGCTGCCTCCAAGTACTGCTCCGAGGAGTGCGGCATGAAGCTGGCCGCCAAGTAAGGGCCCCAGCTGGGGGGACACAGCCCCCCCCCCCCCCCCCCCCCAACCCCGGGACCTCCCAGGCCTGGGAATCCTGGGGCCCCATGGCATTGGCACCGTCCCAATCGCCCGGATCAGCCCCACGGGAGCACCCCAGCCCCATCTCCTCCTGGATGAGACCCATGGCCTCCTGCCCCCATCCCAGATCAGAACCACAGCCCCCCCCCCCCCCCCCGACGGGTATCCCCCTCTTCCCCAGATTAGACCCACAGGAGCTCTGCAGTCCAGTATCACACCCCTTCCCCTCCCCCAATCAGACCCACAGGGTCCCCCCCAGCCCCATGTGCCCCTCCCTCCCAGATCAGACTGACAGGGCCCCCCCAGCCTGGTATTCCCCCCCCCCCCCGCCTGGATCAGACCCACACGGCCCCCCTCAGCCCACTATTCCCACCTGAGATCAGACCCATAGGGTACCCTCCCAGCCCCATATCATCCCGCTTGGATTAGACCCTTGGGGTCCCCCAGATCAGAGCCCCGGAGGGTCCCTCAGCCCTTTATCCCACCCGGGGCCCCCAGACCGGTATCCTCACCCCAGATCAGACCCCCGGAGGGTCCCTCAGCCCTGTATCCCACCCGGGGCCCCCAGACCGGTATCCCCACCCCAGATCAGACCCCCGGAGGGTCCCTCAGCCCTGTATCCCACCCGGGGCCCCCAGACCGGTATCCCCACCCCAGATCAGACCCCGGCTCAGTCTGTGTCTCTCCCCCTGGAGCCGGATCTACGAGATCCTTCCGCAGCGCATCCAGCAGTGGCAGCAGAGCCCGTGCGTGGCGGAGGAGCACGGCAAGAAGCTGCTGGAGCGGATCCGGCGGGAGCAGCAGCAGGCGCGGCTGCGGCTGCAGGAGATGGAGCGGCGCTTCCACGAGCTGGAGGCCATCATCGGCAAGGCCAAGCAGCAGGCCATCAAGGAGGACGAGGAGGTGGGCGGGGTCTGGTGGGTTGGGGGCGGGGAGCCCGGACTCCTGGGTTCTCTCCCCGGCTGTCCTGTGCTGAGGGATCCCCCCAGTCGGGCAGCGCTAACGGGGCCCCTCCCTGCTCTTCCCACAGACTAACGAGGGGGACAGCGAGGACACCGACCTTCAGATCTTCTGCGTCTCCTGCGGGCACCCCATCAACCCCAAGGTGGCGCTGCGCCACATGGAGCGTTGCTACGCCAAGGTATGGGGCAGGAAACACAGAGTCTCCCCTTCTCTCCCCCCTCGCCCCCCCCCCACGCTCCGCCCCAGAGGTGGCTGCATCTCATGGCCGTGTGGTGTTATGTGTGGCCGTCCCCCTCCTGGTGAACTGACGAGCCCTTTGTTCTCCCTTTCCCCCCAGTACGAGAGCCAGACGTCCTTCGGATCCATGTACCCGACCCGCATAGAGGGGTGAGTGGGGGTGGGGGTCCGCTCCAAATGCGTCCCCCTGGGACCACATGGGCTGACATTGTCCATCCTCTAAATCTTCCCCCACCAACCTGACCCCTTGGTTCCCCCTACATATGGTTCCCCCCCATTCACTCCCCCTGCCTGTTGTCCTCACTCTTCACTGTTCCACTGTGTTTGGTTCCCACGTCGCTGCAGGATATCACCCGTTGTCTTCGAGTCCTACAGTCCTCTCTGCCCCGCTCACATGTACCTCCATAGACTCCTCCACCTGGAGGGGCCCCTAGTCCGACCACGCTGCAGGATTTAACCCGGGGTTTCTCAAACTGGGGGTTGCGACCCCCCAGGAGGGGGTCGCCGAGCGCTTCCCAGGGGGTTGCGAGCTCCTGCCGCTGCCGAAAAGCCGCCAAATTGATTAGTTCCGCATTCGGCGGCTTTTTGGTGGACATACCGAGCGGTCTCGGAAGCACTCTGCATGTCTGCCGAAAATAGCCGCCCAATGCGGAAGTATTCAATTTGGCGGCTTTTCGGCGGACATAGAAGGGTCGCGCCGCGCCGCCGGAGAGGAAAAAAGGGTCGTGGTCTCCGCAAATTTGAGAACCGCTGATTTAAACCATCCAAGGCAGACGGCTCCGGCCTCCGCTCGAAACCCTCCTCAAGGAGCTTCCCCGACCTCCCGAGGCCTCTGTTCTGTCATCCTGCTGCTCTTCTCAGCCAGACGTTTCCCCTGCGATTTCATCTCGATCTGCTGGGCCGTAGTTCGAACCCACGGCCTCTGGTCCTGCCCTCTGGGGCGAGAGAGAACAACCCGCCTCCATCTTTCCTCTGGCAGCCTTTGGAGGGTTCGAAGATCACTCTCCTGTCCCCCCTTCATCGCTTTCCCAAACCGAGTGCACCCAGCTCCTGCAGCTGGTCTGGACCCTGGTCTGTCCTTTCTTTTCTGGCGTTTATCCGCGACCAGGGCAAGGCCATTTTCCTGGAAAGCGGACGTTCCCTCCGTGACCAGTCTTCCCCCGTTATCCCCCTCCCGGGCCGCTCTCCCCCGGTGTGTGGGGTTGGGGCCACAGCTCTTGACGTCTCCTGGCTGGTTTTGATCACAGCTAAGCTGGTGCCCATTCGTTGCTGCCAGTCATCAGTCTGCCCTCCTCTGACCTTCCCATAGGGGCATGTTGCCATCTCCTGGCGCTTTCACATGAGTTCTTGGCTCCTCCCTTGAACATCTGGTCTGGCGATGGCCTTCACCCGTATCTCCTGAGACCCACGTATCTCCTCCCCCCGGCCCCGCACAGCGACTCGCAGTGCAGAGAAAACAAGCGTCCTGTTCTTTTACTTCTTTCCAAACGCCGATTTTAACCCTACTCCAGAGCGGTGACCCTGGCGGGCTGTCGCGGCCTTGAAACCCGCTTCCCACGCAAGGTTCTGGCTGATGTATCTTCACCGTCAGCCCCGAGGTCGTTCCTTCCTGCTTTGAGCTGGCAGGATATGGGCAACTCCTGTCATACAGCAACACATTTCATACCTGCTACAGCAGAAGTGGGCAAACTACGGCCCCCGGGTCACATCCGCCCCCTAGGCCCCTCCTGAGGCAGTCCCCGGACCCCCCTGCTGTTCCCTCTCCCCCGGCACAGTGTCCTGGGTAACGGGGCTGCGAGCTCCTGCCAGGTAGCACAGCTACAGAGCCGGGCCTGCCTGTCCTGGGGCTCTGGGTGGCGCGGTAAGGGGGCAGGGAGCGGGGGGGTTGGATAGAGGTCAGGGGGTGTGGATAGGGGTTGGGGTGGTCAGAGGGCAGGGAACAGGGAAGTTGAATGGGGGCAGCGGTCCCGGGTGGCAGTCAGGAGGGGGGGGGATTGGAGCGGGGAGAAGGGGGGTTGGATGGGGCAAGGGTCCCCAGGGGGCAATCCAGAAGGAGAGGAGGGGTTGGATGGGGTGGCGGGGGGCAGTCAGGGGTGGGAGATCCGGCGGCTATCAGAGGGCGAGAAGCTGGGGGGGCCAGATAGGGAGCAGGGGGCCAGGCCACGCCCTCCATACAATTTCAGAAATCCATTGTGGCCCTCAGGCCAAAGAGTTTGCCCTCCCCGGGCTACATTCTCCTTCCTTCTACGTCAGCCCCAAATCCCCGTCATCCGGCCCCTGACCGGCTCGGGCCCCCGGGCGATCCCTTCGCCCGTCCCCGTGGACACAGCCGGGGGTGGGGACTAGGAGGTCCGAGGCGAGCGGGAGCAGCCGGCGGGAGGCGATCCGCCTCGCATCCCCCTCTGCTGCCCTGCAGGTCTGACCAGCGGGGGTCGCGTTTCAACCCCGGCGCAGGGCCGACCCCCCAGCCAGCCCCTTCCCTGCCGCCCGTCCCCGTCTCCTCCTGGCTGCAATGGTGCGCTTGGTTTTTCCTGTTACCGTCCAGTGTGTTGGCGAGAGCGCCGGTCTCCGATTCGGGGGCTTAGCCCTGCCCCCAGGCACCCGGACCCTCGAGCTGGTCTGGGCACGGGGCCAGTCTGCTCTCCCTGCCTACCCCGGACCCCGCACAGATCCCTGTGGAGCCCCACGAGACCCCCTAACCCCGACACCGGTCAGACAATTTCCAACACGCTCCTGGGTTCTGGCGCTGGCAGGGGAGCAGGGTTTAGTGGGTTAGAGCTGGGAGCCAGGACTCCTGGGTTCTCTCTGCTCTGTCAAGCAGGACAATGCATGTGCATTTGCCTCAGTTTCCCTCTCTGAACAATGGGGCGATGCTGCCTAGGTCTTCCTAGGGGCACGGAGACACCCCCCCCCCAGTCCCTCTGCAGCTGTTACCAGCTGCAGCCTCTCACCTGGGCACCGTGTCTCCCCTCCCCAGAGCCACCCGCCTCTTCTGTGACGTCTACAACCCGCAGAGCAAGACGTACTGCAAGCGGCTGCAGGTGCTGTGCCCTGAGCACTCCCGCGACCCCAAGGTGAGGGGCCCTGGCCATCGCCGGGGGGGGGGGGCAGGGCGGGGCTAGCGGGGGCCGGTGGGTCGGGAGTGAGTGAACCCTGCGGGCCCCCCCTCCAGGTGTCGGTGGACGAGGTGTGCGGCTGCCCCCTGGTGAAGGACGTGTTTGAACTCACCGGCGATTTCTGCCGCGTGCCCAAGAGGAAATGCAACCGGCACTACTGCTGGGAGAAGCTGCGCCGCGCCGAGGTGGACCTGGAGAGAGTGCGCGTGGTACGGAGCGGGGCCGGCGCTAGGGGGCAGGGTCGGGCATTGAGGGGCGCCACGCTGTTGGGAGCGGGGCAGGGGGCGCTCTCCCCTGGCAGGCAGGGTGCTGTGGGGTGGGGGGCTGGGCAGGGGGCTCTCTCCCCTGGCAGGCAGGGTGCTGTGGGGTGGGGGGCTGGGCAGGGGGCTCTCTCCCCTGGCAGGCAGGGCCAGGCGCTGTGGGGTGGGGGGCTGGGCAGGGGGCGTTAAAGTCCAGGCATTATCCCCAATTGTTTGATTTCTTCAGACTGAAGAAATTCCTGCCCCCCCCCCGCATCCCTCCCCCACTCTTATGAAGTGGGGAGCCCCTCGTTCCCTGACCCAGTCTCCATTGTCCCTGCGCGGCCGTTCCCCAGCTGCCCCGCCCCAGAGCCAGCTGCGTCTCCGCGCCGGCCGAGCTGTCCCCAGGGGTGTTCTGCGCGGCCGTTCCCCAGCTGCCCCGCCCCAGAGGTGGCCGCGTCTCACGGCTCCTGCTTTGGCAGTGGTACAAGCTGGACGAGCTGTTCGAACAGGAGCGCAACGTGCGCATGGCCATGACCAACCGGGCCGGGCTGCTGGCGCTGATGCTGCACCAGACCATCCAGCACGACCCGCTGACCACAGACCTGCGCAGCGCCACCGACCGCTGAGCCGGGGGAGCCGCCGGGGCCGGGCCTCGCCTCTCGGGGAGTGGGGGGGGCTGGGTTCCCGGCCCCGCTAACCGCTCGCTCTCCCCCCCGGGGCCGGCGCCGGGCGCGGTGGATGCTCCGGACGCTGCTGCTGCTTTTTTTTTAATGATTTTTTTAAAAAACATTTTTTTTCTTTACCAAAAAAAAAAAAAAAAAGAGGAGGCGGAAAAATGTTGCACAACTCTGCGGTTGCGCCCCCCCCCCCCCGGACCGCCGTCACTAGCCTGGGTGCTTCTCCAGGTGCTGCGGGCTGGGGGGGTCTCCCCCGAAGAGCTGTGGACACTCGCCGGGGTAGGGCAGTAGCAGTGAGGGGGGAGTGCGGGCTGGGGGGGGGGCACGGAATGAGACCGGTGCTAATAAAAAGTTTTAAAGTGAACCTGCCTTTGACTTTTCTCTGGGGGGGGCACAGCAGCTGTTCTCAGGCGGATTTCTTGGCTGAGCTATTCCTCCCCCAGCCTGCCCTGCCCCTGAGCTCATCCTGCAGCGGGGAGTCCCATGGGTTACTACCCTGGCTGAGCTATGCGCCCCTCATCAGATAGTGCAGCGGATGTCCTATAGGTTAATACGATGGCTGAGCTATGCCCTTCCCCCCCCATCAGACCCTGCAGCCGGGCGTCCCATGGGTTAACACACAGAGCTATGCCTTTCTCCCCCCCATCTGAACCTGTGGGGGGGAGTGGGGTCCCATGGGTTAACACCCAGAGCTATGCCTTTATCCCCCTATCAGACCCTGCAGCGGGGGGTCCTATAGGTTAATACGATGGCTGAGCTATGCCCTTCCCCCCCATCAGACCCTGCAGCGGGGGGTCCCATGGGTTAACACCCAGAGCTCTGCCTTTCTCCCCCCATCAGACCCTGCAGCTGGGCGTCCCATGGGTTAACACCCAGAGCTCTGCCTTTCTCCCCCCCATCAGACCCTGCAGTGGGGGGTCCTATGGGTTAGTGCCCTGGCTGAGCTATGCCCTCCCCCCTCACACACATCAGCCCCTGGAGCAGGGGGTCCCATGGGTTAACACCCAGAGCTCTGCCTTTCTCCCCCCATCAGACCCTGCAGCGGGGGGTCCCATGGGTTAACACCCAGAGCTCTGCCTTTCTCCCCCCATCAGACCCTGCAGCAGGGGGTCCTATGGGTTAATGCCCTGGCTGAGCTATGCCCTTCCCCCCCCCCCGCAATCAGACCCTGGAGCGGGGGGTCCCGCGGGTTAGCAGTCCCCTCCCCCTTTATACGGTAGCGTTGTTAAAAGATCTTCGAGCGCCCCCTCCCGGATCTCACGTGCGTTTGTCCCGCCCCCTGGGCGTGGCTTAGCCTCTATCAGCCCGCCTCTGGGCGTGGCTTAGCCTATATCAGCCCGCCTCTGGGCGTGGCTTAGCCTATATCAGCCCGCCCCCTCGGGCGCCCCTCCGCGGGCTGCAACGCGGAGCAGGTGGGATACGGCTGGGGCGGGCTGCGGGGCCCTTGGGTCTGCCCCACACTCGGCTTCCTTGGGGGTCCCCCAACTCCCCACACCCCCGGTTCCCTCTTCCTCCCTCTTCCCCCCAAATCTCCCCTAACTCCCCCCTGCCCCCCAAACCCCCGGTTCCCTCTTCCTCCCTGTGCCCCCCAAATCTCCCCTAACTCCCCCCTGCCCCCCAAACCCCCGGTTCCCTCTTCCTCCCTGTGCCCCCCAAATCTCCCCTAACTCCCCCCTGCCCCCCAAACCCCCGGTTCCCTCTTCCTCCCCCCTCCTGCCCCCCAACTCCCCTCCTCCTCCTGCCCCCCAACCGCCGGTTCCCTCTTCCTCCCCCCTCCTGCCCCCCAACTCCCCATCCTCCTGCCCCCCAACCCCCGGTTCCCTCTTCCTCCCCCCTCCTGCCCCCCAACTCCCCTCCTCCTCCTGCCCCCCAACCGCCGGTTCCCTCCTGCCCCCCAACTCCCCCTCCTCCTGCCCCCCAACTCCCCCTCCTCCTGCCCCCAACCCCCGGTTCCCTCTTCCTCCCCCCTCCTGCCCCCCAAATCTCCCCTAACTCCCCCTGCCCCCCATACCCCCGGTTCCCTCTTCCTCCCCCTGCCCCCCAAATCTCCCCTAACTCCCCCTGCCCCCCATACCCCCGGTTCCCTCTTCCTCCCTCTGCCCCCCAAATCTCCCCTAACTCCCCCTGCCCCCCAAGCCCCCGGTTCCCTCTTCCTCCCCCCTCCTGCCCCCCAACTCCCCCCCCCCCCCGCCCCCAAACCCCCGGTTCCTTTTTCCTCCCTTGGCCCCCTAACTCCCCCCTCACTCCCGGTTCCCTCTTCCCCCCCCCCCCAACTCCCTCTTCCCCCCACCCCCATTCCAGGCCCCGCCCCCTCGGCCACACGGCCCCGCCCACATGGCCACGTGACCTCCCCCTTTCTTCCCCCCCCCTCCGCCCGTTTTCCGGTTCCGGTTCGAGCCCCGCGCGCCGCCCGGGCTGCGGCCGCTGCTGCTGCGCCACGAGCGGGGCCCGCGGGATGGAGCCGCCGGCCCGGGGGGGGCCCGGGAGCCGCCCCGCGGTGAGAGGGGGCGGGGCCCGGGGAGGGGGAGTTGGGGGGCCGCGGTGTGGGGGGCGGGGGGAGCTGGGCGGGTTGGGGGCTCTTGGGGGAGGGGTACTGGGGGGATAGGAGGGGAGTTGGGGGGCTGGGGGTGTAGGTGGGGTTGGGGGAGGGGAGTTGGGGGGCAGGAGCAGTGGGGGGGGCGGGGGGTGTAGGAGGGGTTGGGGGCAGGAGTAGTTGGGCAGGAGCAGTGGAGGGGGGTTTGGGGAGTTGGGGGGCAGGAGTAGTTGGGGGGGGGTTGGGGAGTTGGGGGGCAGGAGTAGTTGGGGGGGGTTGGGGAGTTTGGGGGCAGGAGTAGTTGGGGGGCAGGAGCAGTGAAGGGGAAGGGGGGTGTAGGAGGGGAGTGGGGGGGCAGGAGCACTGGGGGGGAAGGGGGGTGCTGGGGAAGGGGTCCTGGTCTGAGGACATGAGACTGTAGCCGGGGGGCCAGGCCCAAGGAGCGGGGGGAGGTTGGGGAAAGGGGGATGCCTGGCGGAGGGGCTGGGGGGTGGAGGGGTTGGTTCCATGGGGCCCTAGGGTGAGGTGGGGTGAAGCCCATATGCCGGGGGGGGGGGGATCTTGTGGGGGGGGTGTTTAGTGGGGGGGGGGTTGAGGGAGTTGACTGGGGGTGGGTCTGAGGAGTTGGGTCTGACTGAAGCGGGGGGAGCAGTGGGGGGGCACTGGACGAGGGGAGTGTCGGGTGGGGGCAGGTCTGAGGGAGTGGGGGGCAGCGGGAGGCGCCGGGGGGGCAAGAGGGCAGGCACTGGAGGGCTGTGGGGTGGAAGTTATAGGGGGTGGGGCAGTTAGCTGGGAGGGTCACGGGGGTTTGGGATTCGGGAGAGGACTTGGCGGGGGCAACCAGGCAATGGGGGGGTGGACGGGGGGGCTGGGGAAATGGAGGCTGATGTGACGGGTGAGGGGCCTGGCAGAGGGTTTGGGGTCTAGGCTGTGCCTTGTGGGGGAAGGGGCATGGGGGTGGGAGTGGGGTACACTGGAAAGGGAGGGGTTGGGGACTGAGGGGGGTGGAAAGGCCCTGGGGGTGGGAGTGGGGCTGAAGGGGAATGTGTGGGGGACCCTGCGGTCAGTGTTGGGGGCTGGGGGTCCCTCCCCCTGGGTGTGACTCTCTCTCCAGCACTGGGGCTGATCTGGGGTGGGTTGGGGGTGGTGTTTGGGCCCCGCTTGGCTCCGAACCCGGCTCTGGACTGGCGCCTGCTGCCCATTATCGTCCCCCGCCGGAGCTTGGCGTCACCGCCCGACATGCCCCCGGTTGATCGTCCCCCTGAGGCCCCCCGTCCTCTGGACGCTGGGGCAGGATGGGGCTGCCCCGTCTTTGGGCAGGGGAACCCCCCGCACAATCGGGAGGTGCCGTCCCCTGCCCCGCTGGCCGCTGGCCCCCCCATTCCAGCTGAGCCGCTCCCAAACTGCACCCCGAAGAACCCCAGAAAACGGGCTTCCCTCCCCCCGTTAGCTTGGCACAACTGGGCCCATGCGGCCCCCGGGCGCCTGAGCCCCGTAGAGTGTCCCTGTGCCAAACCCCGCGAGGGGGGATTGGGGGTGCCCCATACCCGCCTGTCAGTGGGCAGGGCCCGACTGAAATCGGGGGTTCCCTGGTCTTGGCGGCGGGTGGAAAGACTCAATCTAGAGAGACAAGCAGACTTTTCGGGGTGGGGGTGGACGCGGAGACTTGGCGGAGCCCCCAGAGCACAAAGTCCTAAGGCTCCGGCTGCCGGCCCGTCCCCCGCGACCCCTCGCGCTGCCGAAGGGCCCCCGCCGGGCGGAAGAGCCGCCCCTGGCAGGTGTCCACGGCCGGAGCTCGGTGGTTTGCAGCCGGTGACGTCGGGCTGGGTTTTGTGCCCGACACGCTCTGTGCGTTTGCCGCGGCTGGGCCGGAGCTGCCAGTTTGCCTGTTTAGGTCTCACATGGGTGGGGGGAGGAGAGGCGCCCCCCCTGTCGGAAAGGGAAAACGGGGGGGGGGGGGGGGGGGAAACTGAGCTGGCAGGATGTCTCCAGGCCTGGGCCTCCGCCGCCTGAAATGGCGTTAAAGGGACACGCGGAGTTGGCTGGCGTCCCGGCTGGTGGCGGGTCAGGAGCCCCACGGGCCCCGCACGCCTGGCATAGACGCGGCCACCTCTGGGGCGTGGGGCAGCGGGGGGAGGAGCCGCATTGGGGAAGACTTGACCGGCGCGGAGATGCAGACGGCTCTCGGCGCGGAGATGCGGCCACCTCTGGGGCGCGGGGCGGCCGGGAAAGCGCCGTGGCGCCTCGGAAACCTGCTCCCTTATCTGATGGGGGCAGCGCTGGGTGCGTCAGGGACGGGCTGGGACTGCTCGGGCTGGAATGCGGCCAGGCATCGGGGCAGAGCGCGGGGCCGGCTTCCCACTGACCTTGCGGGCCTGAAAGCTGAGCCGCGGTATTGGGCCATATCTCCTCCCGCCCCAGAGCCCCGGCTGGGTCCCGGGCCGGCAGGAGACGCCCCCGCCGATGGCTGCGGAGCCAGGCAGGCTGGCCCGGGGCCTGCGGAGGGATCCAGGATCAAAGCCCGAGCCGCGTGAGTCATGCTCCCCGTGGGCGCTGGCTCCCGGCGGCTCCCTGCGCCCGGAAAGACGAGGGTAGTGGAAGAACCGGCCTTCTGTCTGGGCTGCGGGTGGGCCCCGGAGCCTAAAGCCAGAGCCCTCCTGGTGGTCTCCACACTGCTCACGACTCTGCGAGGCGTTATGTGTGGCTGTTCCTGGCAGCTCCGCCCAAGAGGTGGCTGGAGGGTCATCCCCATGCAATGTTATGTGCGGCTGTTCCCGGGTGCCCCACCCCAGAGGTGGCTGCATCTCAGTGCCGGGAGAGTGATCCCCGCGCGGTGTTGTGTGCGGCTGTTCCCGGGTGCTCCGCCCCAGAGGTAGCTGCATCTCAGTGCCGGGAGAGTGATCCCCGCACGGTGTTGTGTGCGGCTGTTCCCAGGTGCCCCACCCCAGAGGTGGCTGCATCTCAGTGCCGGGAGAGTGATCCCCGCGCGGTGTTGTGTGCGGCTGTTCCCGGGTGCTCAGCCCCAGAGGTAGCTGCATCTCCGTGCCGGGAGAGTGATCCCCGCGCGGTGTTGTGTGCGGCTGTTCCCGGGTGCCCCACCCCAGAGGTGGCTGCATCTCAGTGCCGGGAGAGTGATCCCCGCGCGGTGTTGTGTGCGGCTGTTCCCGGGTGCTCCGCCCCAGAGGTAGCTGCATCTCAGTGCCGGGAGAGTGATCCCCGCGCGGTGTTGTGTGCGGCTGTTCCCGGGTGCCCCACCCCAGAGGTGGCTGCATCTCAGTGCCGGGAGAGTGATCCCCGCGCGGTGTTGTGTGCGGCTGTTCCCGGGTGCCCCACCCCAGAGGTGGCTGCATCTCAGTGCCGGGAGAGTGATCCCCGCGCGGTGTTGTGTGCGGCTGTTCCCGGGTGCCCCACCCCAGAGGTGGCTGCATCTCAGTGCCGGGAGAGTGATCCCCGCGCGGTGTTGTGTGTGGCTGTTCCCGGGTGCCCCACCCCAGAGGTAGCTGCATCTCCGTGCCGGGAGAGTGATCCCCGCGCGGTGTTGTGTGCAGCTGTTTCCGGGTGCTCCGCCCCAGAGGTGGCTGCATTTCCGTGCTGGGCAAGTGATGGCTGCCTGCGGTGGGCACAGTCGTGTGCCTGTCCGGTTCGGGGTGACGGGATTTCTTAGGCTGGAGTCTCATTACTGCCGACGCTTATTCTGTGATGGAAACCCCGTCGGAGGAGGGTCCCATGGATGGACTCCTGGAGTCTGTTCAGAGTGGGGGTGGGGGTCTGGTGATTAGAACAGGTGGAGAGGGGGGCTGGCAGCCCGGACTCCTGGGTTCTCTCCCTGGCTCTGGGAGGCGAGTGGGGTCTAGTGGTGAGAGCGGAGGGGGTGGGAGCCAGGACTCCTGGGTTCTCTCCCTGGCTCTGGGAGGCGAGTGGGGTCTAGTGGTGAGAGCGGAGGGGGTGGGAGCCAGGACTCCTGGGTTCCTTCCCCTGCTCTGAGGGGGCTAGTGGTCAGAGCTACCCCCCGTGCTAGTGCTGATAAGTTCGGCCCGAATGTAGAAGCTGTTCCTGGACGTGGAACATCGTCCACCTGGGCCGAGGGGTCGGGGGCAGCAGCCCGGTGGGGAAACCGCCCCCCTTCCCCCCCCGTCTAGCTCTGCTGACGCCCCCGTCTCTGTCCCCGCAGTAGCCGCTCTGCCGCCGCTCCCCCAGCTCGGCGCTATGTCGGAGGGCTGGGTGGACTGCCCCGCCCTGGGGCCCGGATGGAAGCGCCGCGAAGCCTACCGCCGATCCGGGGCCACCTGTGGACGGACGGACACCTACTATCAGGGGTACGGACACCGCTCCTCCCTGGGGGCGGGGGTTGGGGAGCCACAGTGACCGCCTGTGTGGACCCGGCATGGGAGGGGAAACTGAGGCACGGGAAGACCTCGGCCTCAGCGGGTCAGAGCCTAGGTGCTTCTCCTGCTCCCTGGATCATTCCCCCCTCCCCCCCCCGACATCTGGGATTCAGGGGCCTCCTCACGGGCGCTGTCCCTGACCCCTGCCTGCCCTGGTGCGCTCTGGGAGAGGAGCTGCCCCCTCCTAAGACCGGGTGCGTCTGTCTGCAGCTGGCGATAACGCCTCCGCCTGCCCCACAGGACACCCGCCCCCTTGGATGGAGTCCATTTACCTTCTGCGGGGGGCCAGGACTCCTGGGTTCTCTCCCTGGCTCTGGGAGGGGAGTGGGAGGCTGGGAGCCAGGACTCCTGGGTTCTCCCCCTGGCTCTGGGAGGAGAGTGGGGTCTGGTGGATCAGAGCAGAGGGGGATGGGAGCCAGGATTCCTGAGTTCTCCCCCTGGCTCTGGGAGGGGAGTGGGGTCTGGTGGCTGGGAGCCAGGACTCCTGGGTTCTCCCCCTGGCTCTGGGAGGGGAGTGGGGGGCTGGGAGCCAGGACTCCTGGGTTCTCTCCTTAGGCCAGTCGTCTGTGTGTGGGTCAGGGTTTGCTCTTCCCTCCCAGCCCCCGAGTCCGTTGCTGGCGTGGGTCCTTTTTCAGTTAAAACCCGCATGTTATGAAATGAAACCACCGCCCCCCCTCCCCCCCGCACTGTCGGCGACGTGCGGTTCTCCCTCCAGCCACCAGAGCTCCCCGGTGGTGCCAAAGGGGGGTTCTCCCTGCCCCCTGTTCGCAGGCGTGTCTAGGAGCTGGGGGGGTCGCTGTATCCCCCCCAGCGTCTCATCTAAACAGCCACGGGGGGCAGGGTTTGCTGACGGACGGACCCCGGGGGCCCCAGCCTCTGCTCAGGGCCCTCCCCCGTCCCAGCGCTCTGCCTGGCCTAGGCCCCGGTCCAGGGCGTCTCTCCGCGTCCCACCCCCCCGGCCTCTCCGTGGGGCGCTCAGCTGCCTCCTTTTCGCCCCCGGGGGAGCCGGCTCCGCGCCCCGCCCGCCCGGAGGCGAGAGGCGGCCCGGCTCTGCTGGGGCGTGGCCAATCCCGGTTATAAACTGACTAGTCCAAAGTGCAAGGCCCTGCCGCCGGCGGAGCTAGGGGCGAGAATTCCTGCTGGGAGCCGGCGGGGCCAGGGGCTGCGTCTCGCTGTCGGCCGCAGGGGGCACGTGTGAGCCGGGCCGGATGGGAAAATATTCAGGCCCCTCGACTGGCACGTCCGACTCCAGAGGCAGCCCCGGGGTCTGGTTCCGGAGCGTCGCGGAGAGAGGGGTTATGGGGCCTTCCCGCGTCGTTCGCCAGCGAGCCCGTTCTCCCGGCTCGCTTTGGCTCCAGGCAGGCGCACCGCTTCCCTGGGCGGGGGGCTGAGGGCTTTTCCCAGCCCCCCTCCGCCCCCCGGCTAGGCTGGGGTGCCCTCCCTGACTGTGTCCCCCCCCGCAGCCCCAATGGCGAGAAATTCCGCAGCAAGATCGAGCTCACCAGGTTCCTGGGACCCTCGCAGGACCTGACCAACTTCGACTTCAAGAACGGCGTGCTCCGCGCCCCGCCCCCCAAGGTACCGCCCAGCGCTCGGCCGGGTTTCTCTCCCCTTTATCAATCGATGCCCAAAGCGAGTCCCGTGGTTGCTCGTTGGCATGAGACCTCCCCGTCCTCTCGCCGACCCCGGTTGGTGATCTCAGTTATGCCCGGGGCTCCGCGGCACGGCTGTGGGGAATTCGTACGGCCGGCGCCGCCCAGCCCCGGAAATGGAAGCGAAGGATCGATTGGAAACCCGCATTGGCCTGGGCGGAGCCGCGGTGGCACTAAAACGCTGTCCCCGGAAAGCCAAGCCAGGAGGCGGAATGTGGCGGGTACCTCGCCCCGCCCGTCCCCCCTGGGCCCGCCGGCGTTCTAGACCCGGTTCCCTCCCGCCTCACTCCGGCAGGGTGTTCCGGGGCCCGTGGGCAGCGCCACGTGTCCCGGTGGGTCGGCTCGCCTGTCGCACGCCACTGATTGTGCAAGCGCTGGGAGCCAGGACTCCTCGGCTGTGGGAGGGGAGAGTGGGGTCTGGTGGTTAGAGCAGGGGGGGTTGGGAGCCAGGACTCCTGGGTTCTCTGCCCAGCACTGGGAGGGTAGTAGGGTCCAGCACATGACTGTTGGCTCAGGGGTTGTAGGTGGAGGGGAGCATCCCATGGGGCCTGGGGAAGGCCTGGCCGACCTCCCCACCCCGTGTTGTGGGGGGGGGGGGGGGAGGGAGGACCCCACCTCCAGCCCCGCTTGCCTTGTGCCCCATGCAGGTGAAGGCCCAAGGGCGCCTCTCGCTGTCGGAGCCAGAACCTCCGACCCCGCCTGAGGAGCCGACCCCCCCTGAGCAACCGCCCCCGCTACAGCAACCCGTGAAGCCGGAGCCCCCCGAGCAGCCGCCCCCGGAGCAGCCGCCTCAGCCCCTCCCGCAGCGACGCCCCCGGAAGCGCCCAGCGCCCCTGCTGGAGCCGCCGGAGTCGGCGCAGGACAGCGTGGTGGCGTGAGTTTCCCCGGGCAGCCCCGAGCCCTCCGACTCGCTATGCAAACGCTGTGGGGGGGCGGGGGGGTGGAGAGAGGCCAGCCGGACACCGGGGTTCGGTCCCCAGCTCTGGGAGGGCAGTGGGGTCTAGTGTTTGGATCACTGGGGAGGGGGGTGGGCCTGGGAGCCAGGACTCCTGGGTTCTGTCTGCCCATGGAGGCATCCCACTGTCCCTGGTCCGTCTCCCACACTGCGAGGCCTCCCGGCAGGCCCCCTGCCCCTCCATCCGGGCCTAGTGGGGTCCCTGCCCCCCTGTGGGTGGCTCTGAGCTTCCCCCCCCGAGCTGGGGTGCCCCAGAGACTGGACCTCAGCAGCCCCCTCTGCCTTCCAGATGCTGCGCCAGCTGCCAGAGTTACTTCCCGGGGGTGATGCTGCCGCTCCAGAGACGCTGCCGCTGGCTGTGCCCGGACTGCCGAGGTGGGTGAGCGGGGTGGGGAGGGTCGCTCCCACGTGGGGTCCTGCTGCTGCTCTCCCCAGCCCCTCCTGGAAGGAGCTGGGCTGGGAACCCAGGTGTCCTGTCCGGACTCCGCCCCAGAGGCGGGCGCATCGTCCCCGGGTGGCGGCGTGTGTCTCGGTGCCCCAGTTCCCCACCCCAGAGGTGACTGACCTGTCTTGGGCCCGGCCGCCCTGGCGCGTTGAGCGTCGGCCCCCGGTGCCAACGCCGGCTCGTTTCTTTCAGCCCAGAGACGAGACTTCAACCGGGAGCAGCGGTTCTTCAAGGTAAGAGCCGGGCCTGGGCCGCACACTCCGGGGTCGCGGGTGGGCTGGGGGCAGGACCCCTGGGTTCTCTCCTGTTGTGGGAGGGGAGTGGGGTCTAGTGGTTCGAGGGGGGCAGGGAGCCAGGACTCCTGGGTTCTCTCCCTGGCTCTGGGACGGTGGGGCTGGGTCTGTCCCTGGTCCCCTCCTCGTGGGGGCCGTGGCTGCGGGCTGAAGGCCCTGCCCCTCTTGCAGCGGGTGGGCTGCGGCACCTGCCAGGCCTGCCAGATCCCTGAGGACTGTGGCATCTGTGCCGTGTGCGCCGGGCGGGCCAAGGACCCCGAGCTCCGGACCGGCAGGAAATGCCTCCTGCGCCGCTGCCTGAAAATCGTCAAGAAGGTACCGGCCGGCGCCCCTCCCCCCGACCCGCAGCCCCCGCCGGCGTCCCCCTCCCCCGCTGGCGCCCCTCCCTCCCGACCCGGCGCCCCTCCCTGCCCGGCGTCCCCCTCCCCCGCTGGCGCCCCTCCCTCCCGACCCGGCGCCCCTCCCTGCCCGGCGTCCCCCTCCCCCGCTGGCGCCCCTCACTCCCGGCCTGTCCCCCCGCAGGACTTCGGCTGCGGCGTGTGCCAGGGCTGCCAGGCCACCGAGGACTGCGGCAGCTGCTACATCTGCCTGCGGCGGCTGAAGCCCGGGCTGAAGCGCCAGTGGAAATGCCTGAAACGCCGCTGCCTCAAGAAGAAGGTGGGGAGGGCCGGGGTGGGGGGGTGGGTGGCAGTTATGGGGAGCCACTGAACCTTCCACCCACGCGCGGGGGCACAGGCCGGGGGCTGTTGTCGGCTCCCCCACCCCAGGGTCCGGGGGAAGGAGACAAGCAGGGGTGGGGCACCCCCCCCCCCCCCAGCGCCCAGCCTTGCCTGCTGGGGAGAGCGCCCCGTGCCCAGCCCCCTTCCCCTCCCCCCCCCCCGGAGGGTGCCCACAGCACCGTGCCCCCGAGGACAGTGGCTGACACTAATGATGTCCGTGCAGCAGAAGCCGGTGGTGGCGAAGAAGGCAGCGTACGGCCCCCGGAAACTCACCGTGGTAAGTACCCGGCCCGCTGCTCGGAGCCCCCCTTGGCACAGCTTCCCAGCATGCCCTGTGGGGGGTGGGTGGATTCCCAGCCTGCCCGGTGGGGGGTGCAACACCTCGGTGTATGTGGGGGGGGACTCCCCAAGATGGGTGTAGTGGCAGCTCCCCGGTGTGGCGGGTCAGTGGGTCGGGGGCTCCCCGGTGTGGCGGGTCAGTGGGTCGGGGGCTCCCCGGTGTGGCGGGTCAGTGGGTCGGGGGCTCCCCGGTGTGGGGGTAGTCGGGGCGTGCGGCCGGTAGCTGGTCCAACTGGGGCCCGTCAGTGGGGTGCGGGCTGGCCACGCCCCCCCCGAGGTAGCTAACGGGCTCTCGCCCCCTCTCCGCTCCACCCGAAACCACCCCTCCCTCCTGCCCCCCTGCATGGGGATCCCTGCCCCCCGGTCCAGGGTTCGAGTGGGGAGCCAGGACTCCTGGGTTCTTCTGGCTGTGGCAGGGGTCGGGGGACCCTGCGTTTCTCTCACTCCTTCCTGTCCCTTCTTGGTTCTTTCCCTGTCGCTTCCCTGCCCCCAGGACGGGCCCCCCGCCAAGCCCCAGCTCACCCCAGGGAGGCGCCGCAGGAGGCTGCCCGCAGCCGGGCCCAGCGCTGTGAGTGGGTGTGAGCGGTGGGGGGACCCTGCCGCCCCCGCGGGGGCTAGAAACAGGCGGGGCTGGGAGCCAGAATTCCTGGGTTCTCTCCCTGGCTCGGGGAGGGGAGTCTAGTCATTTAGTGGGGGTGGCAGGGAGCCAGGACTCCTGGGTTCTCTCTCCAGCTCTGGGAGGGGAGTGGGGTCTGGTGGGTTAGGGAACCCGGACTCCTGGGTTCTCTCCCTGGCTCTGGGAGGGAAGGGGGGTCTAGTGGTTAGAGCAGGGATGGGAGGGGGATTGGGTATCTGGTTCTCCGCTTGCCTCTGCCTGTGGGGTCCGCAGGGGGCTCTGGGGGGCTCTGCTCTGTCCTGCCAGCCTGTCCGCGCTGCCTCTCTTCTCCTCCTTCTCTCTCTCTGCCAGGACGGCCTGGCCTCTCCCCCTCGGCGCCGTAAGAGATTAACCCCTGCCGCAGCAGCCACAGTGAGTGCGGCACCCCCACCCCCTCCCAAGAGCCCCAGCGTCCTTCCCAGGAGAACCCAGGAGTCCTGGCTCCCAGCCCCCCAGCATCCCTCATTCCTAGAGACCACTTGGGAAGGGCCTGGCCCACACCGAATGAACCCTAGAGATGGAGGAGGGGGGGGGGGGGGGCGCACAGGATCTGCTCTTGACAGGGACCTTGGCTTGGCACCCCCCCCCCCAGCTCTCATGGAGCCAGGACTCCTGGGTTCTCTCCCTGGCTCTGGGAGGGGAGTGGGGTCTAGTGGTTAGAGCAGGGGGGAGGGGCAGCCAGGATTCCTGGGTTCTCCCCTCAAGCTCTGGGAGGGGAGTGGCGTCTAGTGGTCAGAGAGCCAGGACTCCTGGGTGTTCTCCTGGCTGTGAGGTCTGGCTGGTCCTCTCCCCTCGGCAGTAGGGGTGACCCCGGGCTGTGTCTGGCCTGTGAGGGGCTCTGCATTGCGTCTGGGGAGAGGACGGGAACCCCAACATTCAGCGTCAACCTTATCCCCATTCCTAGCACTATGGGGCCTGAGCCCTGCTGGGCCCCACGGGCTGGGCAGGGCCAGGGGCTAGGTGAGCTCTCTGGTCCATGAAGCTGCCGGCTGGCCCCTCTCCGCCCTCCCGCCTGCCGACGGGGGCCAGAGCCGGGCTGTGCTGGTGACACCGGAGTGTGTGTGTGTGTGTGTGTGTGTGTGTGTGTCTGGCACCCAGTGGGGCCAGATGGGTCACAAGCCCGGGGGTGGTGATCGAGTCCCGTCCTCTGGTACCCACCCAGCTCAGGTGGGGTGATGGACCCCGGTGTCTGGCACCCCCCCCCCCCCCCAAATTCTAGGGGAAGAGGAGGGACCCAGGTGTCCGGGTCGCTGTTCTCCTCCTCTCCCACCGGGCCCTGTGTGTGTTCTGCGGAAGGGACCCCGGCGTCCGGGTGACCCTCTCCCCCCACCCCTCTTCCTGTCTTCCCTTCGCTCTCTCCAGAAGTGGAAGCCGTCGCTGGAGCGAGACCCCGGCAGTCTCTCCGGCTCCCGTCGCCGGGTGAGTGAGAGATGGGTCGGGGGGGGGGGGGGGGGACACAGAGCCAGCTCACAACTGCCCCTGGGCTGAGACAGTGAGGGGAATGGGGGGCTGGGAGCCAGGACTCCTGGGTTCTCTCCCCGGCTCTGGCAGTGCAGTGGGGACTAGTGGTTAGAGCGGAGGGGACCGCACAGAACTGCCGAGTCTATGGGGCAGGGCGGCCGGCACTTGGGAGGAGGGGTTGGAGTGGGGCAGGGCTGCGTTGGCTCTGAGACCGGGGGTAACCCCTCTCCTCTCCGCCGCCCCAGAAACAGCTGGGAAAAGTGAAGGAGAAGAAAAAGCCAGGCCGGCCGCCGAAGCACTCGAGTGCCAGGGCCCGGAGCAGCCTGGTGAGTGAGCCTCCCTGGAGGGGGGATTGGGGGTTCAGCAGGGGGCACAGCCAGGCCAGAGCCTGCACTTGACTGTCTGGGGGGGCTGTGGGAGCCAGGACTCCTGGGTTCCCTTCATGTCTCGGAGAGGGGAGTAGGGTCTAGTGGTTAGAGCAGGGAGCCAGGACTCCCCTAGGGAAAGCCTGACTGCGGTGTTCAGGGGTTGACACTCGTCCTGCTCCGTTCCATGGACTCACTCGCCTGCCCTAGTGCCCGCTGGGTCCCTCCCTCCCCCTGGGGCTTGGCCTCGCAGCGCCCTCCTGCTGTCTCGCCCAGCCTGGCCCTGGCGCTGGCGCTGTGCCGTCCGGGGAGACAGGCCTGCTGGGCCGGACTGACGGGTTCCCGGTCACCTCGAACCCGGGGCCGAGAGGGGACCGGGATGCGATGTGTCGGGCTCGTCCGACCTCTTCTTAAAACCCTCCTAGGGATTGGGGGGCTGGGGCTCGGGAAAGGGGACGGTCAGCTGACCGGGGGACGCCGGGTAGGAGCGGAGAGGGGACGGCTGTGGGGTGGCCCCGACGCGATCCCGTGGCCTGTTCCGGTGCCCATGGATCGGGGAGGGGTCTGAGGGAGAGAGGGAAGTGGGGGGGCTGGCTCACGGCATCCAGAGGGGATTTGGGGTTGGTTGGCGTCGCTCTGGGGCAGGGGGGGGGTGTTGGGGCTGATTGGCGTCGCTCTGAGGCGGGGGGGGTGTCGGGCGGCGTCACTCTGAGGCGCGGGGGGGGTCGGGGTTGGGATCGGTCGGCGTCGCTCTGAGGCGGGGTCGGTCGGCGTTGCTCTGAGGCGGGGGGTCGGTCGGCGTCGCTCTGAGGCGGGGGGGGGGTCGGCGTCGCTCTGAGGCGGGGGGGGGGTCGGCGTCGCTCTGAGGCGGGGGGGGGGTCGGCGTCGCTCTGAGGCGGGGGGGGGGGTCGGCGTCGCTCTGAGGCGGGGGGGGGGTCGGCGTCGCTCTGAGGCGGGGGGGGGGTCGGCGTCGCTCTGAGGCGGGGGGGGGGGTCGGCGTCGCTCTGAGGCGGGGGGGGGGGTCGGCGTCGCTCTGAGGCGGGGGGGGGGGGTCGGCGTCGCTCTGAGGCGGGGGGGGGGGTCGGCGTCGCTCTGAGGCGGGGGGGGGGTCGGCGTCGCTCTGAGGCGGGGGGGGGGGTCGGCGTCGCTCTGAGGCGGGGGGGGGGGGTCGGCGTCGCTCTGAGGCGGGGGGGGGGGTCGGCGTCGCTCCGAGGCGGGGGGGGGGGGTCGGCGTCGCTCTTCATGCCTAGGGCCCCCTCAGTGCTCCCCTAACCCAGTCGCCCCCCTTGGCCGGCAGCAGTTTCCCGGGGTGGGGGGGGGCCGGTGTGCCCCCCGCGCTCTGACCCGGCGCCTCTCTCCCGCCCGGCAGCTCTGCCCCAAGAGCCGGCGGAGCCGGCGGTGCGGGGAGTGCGAGGCCTGTCTGCTGAGAGCCGACTGCGGCCGCTGCGACTTCTGCCGGGACAAGCCCAAGTTCGGCGGCGAGAACCTCAAGCGCCAGAAGTGCCGCTGGAGACAATGTCTGCGATTCGCCATGGTGGGTCCCCGCCCGGCTCTGGGGGTCCGGGGCACGGTGCCCACTCTTCCCATGGTGGGTGCCCCCTCGTGGTGGCTCTGGGTGCCCGGCGCTGAGCTTGGGGGGTTGAGGGGGCCTATCCCCAGCTGGTGTGACTCTGGATTAGCTCCCGTCCCACTGTGGGTGTTGGAGCAAGACCGTTGCCCCGGGGAGGGGAGACGGAGCCTGTCGATGTGGGGCCCACCCCTCCTGCTGCCCACCCGGGCTCTGTGCCCCACATCAGGGGAGCGTCTTCCCTTCCAGCCCTGAGTCCCCCAGCACGTCGGGCTGCCCGTGTCCAGCCCTCTTGTCATGTGGCGTGGAGTTCCACAGGTCTGCCACCCGCGCGGAGCTGGTCCGGGGCGCAGCCGAGTGTGGGTTTCTCACTGCCAGCTTCATTTGCCTCCAGGGAGGGTGCTTGGGGCCCAGAGCTGCCAGGGTTTAGGCACCGAGCTCCCGGGGCTGTCAATGGGAGTTGGGTGCAGGTGTCAGCAGCTGGTCTTCTGGGTTCTTCACCTGCCATTGTTGGGTCTGTTTGTCTGGGCCTGGCACAGGGTCAGAGGCCCTGTCCTGAAGGGGATTGTGATGCCGGACGCCTGGGTCCTCTCCATGACTCTGGGCAGGGAGCCAGGTTCTAGTGATTAAAATAGAGGGGCTGGGAGCCAGGACTCCTGGGTTCCCTCCCTGGCTTGGGAGGGGAGTTGGGGGCTAGTGGTTAGAGCCAGGACTCCTGGGAGCCAGGACTCCTGGGTTCTCTCCCTGGTTTGGGAGGGGAGTTGGGGGCTAGTGGTTAGAGCCAGGACTCCTGGGAGCCAGGACTCCTGGGTTCTCTCCCTGGCTTGGGAGGGGAGTTGGGGGCTAGTGGTTAGAGCCAGGACTCCTGGGTTCTTTTTCTCTGCCTTTCTGTAAATCTGGACCCTTGATGCTAACACCACGACCAGGTGTCTGCGTCCCTCCGCGCCTGCTGCCCCTCCCTGTGCAGCCGAACTCCCCTGCTGGCGCGGGTTTGAGGGGCCCCCCCAAACCAGGTGACCCCCGTGTGGGAGCGTGTGTGCGTGCGCAAGTGGGATGCGTGGCTAGGGAGGAGGGGCAGGCGCCCAGAGGCCGTGGCGAGGGGCAGGACCGGGCCGACTCTTTCGCTGTCTGTCTCTCTCTCTCTCTCCCTCTCTCTCTCCCCCTGGCCCTGGCTCTCTCTCTCCGTCTCTCTCCCTTCCCCAGAAGCGGCTGCTGCCGGTGGCGTGGAGCCGCGGGCAGGCGGAGGAGGGGGCGGGGGTGCTGGCCCCCCGGAAGGCCAGGAGGCGCAGGATCGGCCGCAGCCGCCAGCCGGCCCGAATCAAGCAGGTGGGGCGGCGGGTCAAGGGGAGCGGCCAGCAGCGCTGGGCTCGGGGCAGTGCCCTGCCGCAGGTAACTACCTCCCCCTGCCCCGCCCCCCGGCGCCGGCCCGCCCCCCTGCCCCGCGCCCCCCGGCTGTGGGAGTCCCCCCGCCCCGCCAGACCCAGAAACTCGCGCTTCTCTCTTTCTTCCTCCGCTCCGTCTTTCCCGCTCGTCCTTCCGGCCCGGTTACCGCTCAGCCTTGGGGGAGGGGAGCCCAGGACTCCTGGGTTCTCGCCCCAGCTCTGGGAGGGGAGTGAGGTCTAATGGGTAGAGCAGGGCATTGCTGGGAGCCAGGACTCCTGGGTTCTCTCCTGAGATCTGGTGGTTAGAGCAGGGGGCACTGGGAGCCCGGACTCCTGGGTTCCCTCTCTGTGCTTGTCCCCATCCGTGGCGTGGGGCGGCGAGAGGGTGAGCGTCGGGCTGGGGGTGGAACTGGGACGTTGGCTGCGTTGCTTGGCTGGGGAATGAGAGTTAATTTCCCTTCTCCCCTTAGGTTGCCTGGATTCAGCTCACTTTGGCAAAGGAGCGAGGTCTAGTGGTTAGAGTAGGGGGGTGGGGGCTGGGAGCCCGGACTCCTGGGTTCTCTCCCTGCTCTGCAGTGGCGTGGGGGGGTAGCTGTCTGTGGGGGCCTGCTCCACCCCCTGACGCTGTGCTCTGCCCCACAGGAGAAGGGGCGCCCGCCGGGCGGGGCGCCGCGGTTCCTGGCGGAGAAGGGGGTCTCCGAGGCGCCCGGGCAGCTGGTGCTGCTGAAGGATCGGCCGAGCCGGGACTTCGTCCTGCTCCGCGACGCCCCTCAGAGCTTCCCCCTCCTGCTGCAGCACGTGAAGGAGGAGCCGGCCACCCCCCCGCCCCCTGGCCGCTTGGAGGTGAGAGGGGGCAGCTGGGACCCCTGCATCCCCCTCCTGTGGGGCCCGGCTGGGTGAGAGCCCCCTGCTGGGGTGAGGGCCGGACCCTGGGCCTGCCTCCCCCCCGGTGCCCCCCGCTGGCTGCCCTGGTTCTGCGGGCTCAGGCCTGTCCCCCGCCTCTCTCCCCCGCCAGGACCCAGCCCCCACCCTGCTCCTCGCCGCCCCGCCCCTGGTGAAGCAGGAGAAGGCGGAGCCCGGATGGGACCTTGCTACGGTAAGCCGCCCCCCCCCCCTCCCGAGAGCCCTCTGCCCACCCCGAGCTGGGGAGAGAACCCAGGAGTCCGGGCTCCCAGCCCCCCACTCTAGCCACTAGCCCCTGCTTGCCTCCCAGAGCTGGGGAGAGAACCCCGGCGTCCTGGCTCCCAGCCCATGTCTATGTTCCCCTGGGAGCTGCCCCCGTGCGGGGTTCGGGGCGCCCCCATGGCTCACCCCTCTCCCTTGCAGGTGCCGGCAGGGCTGCCCCTGCGGATGCAGGGCCGGGGGCTGGCCAGGGAGCTGGTGGTTCTGGACCCCGCGGAGGAGGAGGAAGAGGAGGAGGAGCGCACCCCTGTGGTGAGTGGGGGGGCTGGGCGCAAGCCCGCCATGGGGAGACGGGGTGCCAGTGTGGGGGCAGGGGCAGTATTTTGGGGTGCATGGGGGCAGTTCTGGGGTGAAGGGGGCTGGGGCTGGGAGGACAGGGGAGTGGTGGGGCGCCTGGGGGCAGTGGGGGGACTGGGCCGCTCCCCTGTCCCCCCATCCCCGCAGATCATGGAGATCTACAGCCTGAGGGCGCGGGCGCCCCTGGACCACATGCTGCGGGAGTTCCTGGGGTACAGGGCAGAGTGGTGGGGGGACTAGGAGTTCCTGGGGTGCAGGGCAGAGTGGGGGGGCGCCTGGGGGCGGAGGGGGGACTGGGAGTTCCTGGGGTGCATGGCAGAGTGGGCGGGCGCCTGGCGGCGGAGGGGGGACGGAGTTCCTGGGGTACAGGGTAGAGTGGGGGGGTGCCTGGGGGCGGAGGGGGCACTGGGAGTTCCTGGGGTACAGGGCCTGGGGGCGGTGGGGGGACTGGGAGTTCCTGGGGTGCAGGGCAGAGTGGTGGGGGGCCTGGGGGCGGTGGGGGACTGGGAGTTCCTTGGGTGCAGGGCAGAGTGGTGGGGGGCCTGGGGGCGGAGGGGGGACTGGGAGTTCCTGGGGTACAGGGTAGAGTGGGGGGGTGCCTGGGGGCGGAGGGGGCACTGGGAGTTCCTGGGGTACAGGGCCTGGGGGCGGTGGGGGGACTGGGAGTTCCTGGGGTGCAGGGCAGAGTGGTGGGGGGCCTGGGGGCGGTGGGGGACTGGGAGTTCCTTGGGTGCAGGGCAGAGTGGTGGGGGGCCTGGGGGTGGAGGGGGGACTGGGAGTTCCTGGGGTACAGGGTAGAGTGGGGGGGCGCCTGGGGGCGGAGGGGGGACTGGGAGTTCCTGGGGTACAGGGCCTGGGGGCGGTGGGGGGACTGGGAGTTCCTGGGGTACAGGGCAGAGTGGTGGGGGTGCCTGGGGGTGGAGGGGGGACTGGGAGTTCCTGGGGTACAGGGCCTGGGGGCGGAGGGGGGACTGGGAGTTCCTGGGGTACAGGGCCTGGGGGCGGAGGGGGGACCGGGCCGCTCCCCTGACCCCGTCCCCGCAGATCATGGAGATCTACAGCCTGGGGGCGCCCCTGGAGCCGGTGCTGTGGGAGTTCCTGGGGTACAGGGCAGAGTGGGGGGGTGCCTGGGGGCGGAGGGGGGACCGGGCCGCTCCCCTGACCCCATCCCCCCGTCCCCGCAGATCATGGAGATCTACAGCCTGGGCGCGCTGGCGCGGGCGCCCCTGGACCCGGTGCTGCGGGAGTTCCTGACCGAGCTGCAGGAGATCCCGCTCCCGGCGCACTGGGAGGTGCAGCCGCCCCTGGGGGGCCCCGACCTGCGGCTGGTCCAGCGCTCGGCCCGCTCCACCATGGCCGCCACCGTCATCCACATCCGCCCCGGGCTCTTCTTCCAGGTGGTGGCGCGCCAGCTGCCCGTGCCCCCCGAGCACGAGGTGTACGCCAGCCACCCCGCCCGCCTCACCACCGTGGACGAGGTGGTGGAGCTGATCTGCGACCTGGAGGCCTATCGGCTCTGCCCGGGCTGGCCGGCCGGCTGGCACGCCGGGCAGCGCTCGCAGGCCTGCGACGTGCTGGTCTACTCGGGCTGCTGCCCCCAGTGCCGCCTCAACCCCTGGCCCTCGGGCAGCGCCGCCCCCTAGCCCCCGCCCCAGAGCTTCTATTTTTGACACTGGAATTGGCTGGACCCTGGCCGGGGGTGGACGAGGGAGGGGGGCAGGTTCTTGGTTGCTTCCCCCCCCCAGGCCGGGGGAGGGCTGAAGGGGTATTTCCCCCTCCCCCGTGGTGGTCCCATGAGTGGCTCTAGCCCATGAGCGCTGCCCCCCCAGTGGGGCGGAGGGCTCCTCGTGAGCCCCCCCTGCCCCCTTCTGCAATGTGGGCACAGATGTTAGATGCCATCTTAATTGCTTTAAACCCCCTCCCCTGCCCGTTGTGGGGGACAGATCCATGCCAGCTTCCCCCCCCCCCCCCAGCAATGGGGTCATGCCCCCTTCCTCCCCCCCCCCCCCCAGCAATGGGGTCATGCCCCCTTCCTCCCCCCCCACCCCAATTTAGGCTCCTGTTTTAAAACTTGAATTCTTCCTTGGTTGTGATTTTTCTGCTGCAGGGGGCAGGGGACACCTGGGGCGGGGGTGTTAGAGGACACGGGTCACGCGGGAGGGGGGCAGAGCTCGCCCCCCTTTCTCCCCCTCCTCCCCCCGCCCCAGGCAGTCAGAGGCTAGTGCTAATTTCAGGGAGTTTCTGCCGAAGCCATAGCTGCGTCCCTGGTGGGGGACGTCTCCCCTTCCCCCCCACTGGTGGGGGGGGGCAGGGGGTGAAGCACAGACCCCCGCCCCCACCCCCCATCAGGGTTAGTTCTGTTCTTCCTCCCCCCCGTGCACAGAAAAAAAAATAATTCACCCCCCTCCCCCAAAAAAACTCGTCTCTATTTTTTTTATGTATTAAAAGTTTTAATGATTAGAGGGGGGCTGGATCCTGCCTCTGCTTCTGGGGAGGGACGGTGCCCCCGGGGGCTGGGGAGCCATTACCCAGGGGGGCATCTACCCTGGGGAGGGACGGTGCCCCCGGGGGGTGGGGAGCCATTACCCAGGGGGGCAGCTACCCTGGGGAGGGACGGTGCCCCCGGGGGGTGGGGAGCCATTACCCAGGGGGGCAGCTACCCCTGCATCCTCCATGGCCCCTGTCAGAGGGGTCCTGAAATGGAGCACGGCTCGGCCTGGCTGCAGGGTGGGGAAGAGCCATGGGAGGAGGACGACAAGCCCCAGAGGGAAACTGAGGCATGTACGTGGACAACTGGCCTGTGCTCCAGCCATCCGTGAGGGGGAGAGAACCTGGGAGTCCTGGCTCCTGGTCTCTTCCCTTCTCTTTCCCCCTCCCCCCCAGCTCTAACCACTAGCCCCCACTCCCCTCTTAGGGCAGGGGAGAACCCAGGCGTCCTGGCTCCCAGCCCCTAGCCTCCACTCCCCTCCTAGTGCAGGGGAAAGAACCCAGGAGTCCCAAGGGTTCAGATGCCCCTGTCCCCGCCCCCAATGCCTCTGCCAGCCAGACAAGGCTGTGTCACTCTTGCTGGGGGGGTTCAGTGTTCATCGGGGGGCTGTCAGCCCCCCACAGCTGGGTGCTTTGGGGGCACAGCCCCTGTGAGGCAGAGATGGGGCTGGGGTCACCACAGCCCCCAGGGCAGCTTCTGCAGTGGCGCCTCCTTGGGCCTTTTGCTGTCCAGCCCCTACTGGACTCCCCCCGGCTGCTCCCCCCCCGCCCTGCCCCGCTGGCAACCCCCAACCCCACCCCTCCCCCTTTTCCTGCTTCCCCTCCGCCAGCGCCCTGCCCCCTCAATTCCCTCTACTTCTCTATTCCTCTATCATGTCCCCCAATACGTCTCCAGCTGCACCCCTCTTTCTATTCCTCCACCTCCTCCCCGGCTGTCAGTGCAGCTGGCTCTGGGGTCTAGCATCCCCTCAGCTACCACCTCACATCCTCCTGCAGCGATTCCTCCACCCGCCCCTGCCGGAGGAGAGCAGAGCGAGTGGGGGGGGGGGGGGGAGCTTGTCCATGGCTGGCCCTGGTGGAGAGGGCAGGGGAGGGTGATGGGAACCTATGCCTGGGGGGGGGGGTAAGGCTGGGAGCCAGGACTCCTGGGTTCTCTCCCTGCTCCGGAAGGGGAGTGGGGTCTAGTGGTTAGAGCCAGCGCTTTGGTCAGGACAGCCGGGGGGGGGGGGGAGAGGGTGGCATGGTTGGGGCGGGTACCCCCCTGTCCCTCTTACTGGTGCAGGCCCTTCCCCTGCGGTCACTGGCCCCAGTGTCTGCCCCCCAGGACCCGCTGTTGATCTGGAGCCGGGGTCTGATCCACAACCCCCTGCTCAGCAGCCGTCTTATCCTGGAGGTGCCTAATTCCCCTGGGCCCCTGAACTTCAATCCGCTGCCCAAGCTCTAGATTGGGCTGGGAGCGCACAGACACTGGGTGCAGCCTAGTGGTTAGAGCACGTGGCTGGCACGTAGGAGATGGAGGGGGGTCCCCCCCCCCACCGTGGAGAAGGGATTGCAAAGGGGGGACCCACCCTGGCCACTGAGCCTCTCGGGGGGAGCCTCCATCTCCATCCCCCACAGCTGGCTGGGAGCAGAGTCGGCCCTTTGATTCGGTGGGAGGAGCTGGGAGGGGGAGCCCCCGGGGGAGCCGGCCCCGGCAGCCGGGTGTCCGTGGCTCCACAGGATGGGGAGGGGGCACACTCATAAGCAGCCCTCGATTTCCTGAGGGCACCGGGGGAGGACACTGCCTGAGCAGGGGCCAGCGGGATGAGAAGCGGGAAGCCAAGGCTGTGTCCAGCTGGGGGGCTGCCCCCTTATCCCAGCTCCGGGGCAGGGAGCCCAGGACCCCTGCCAAGCACGTCCTGCCGGGAACGGTGCCAGGGGCAGCCGCCCAGGCGTGTCAGTTCCCAGCAGCCGCCTCCCCCACGGTAATTGAGGTTGCGCCAGGGACGCCTGGTTAAAGCTGCCTGTTCCCAAGGCCTCCGAATTCCCCCCGCCTCGGCAGGGCCCAGGGGTCATCCAGAAAGATCAGATATTTCCCATCCGGGTGAAAAAAGGAATAGTTTCCACCCGCGGGGGGCACGGGCGGGTGTATTTCTGACGTGTGCTGGAGGACGTTTTCCGAAGGTCAGGTCGGTCTGGAGGAGGCACATCAGGGGCCTTTGCTGGCCATTGAAAATGTCTCATGAGTAATGTTGCTTCTCTGGGAGTTGGAAGAAGGGGTCGGGTGTAGAAATGGGTGTCACGGGGCTGTTCCTGGTGGGATCCAACTGTGAGTGTCAGATCAGGACAGATTGCTTCCAAAGGGGCAACTACAGCCCAAAGCTGGGGTTTTTCCACCTCTAAGGCACCAAACCAGCCAAACAGAAAAGACTTTGGTTTCGCCCCACTGGCTAACCACAAGTCCCACAAGCAATTCCCTTAGACACTCCAGATTCCCAGTATCACCACCAGCAGCCACCTGTCCTGGGGACCAATGGTTATGGAAACCAATCCCCCAAATAAAGAAAACGGTTCTCCCCAATTCCAAAGAATCAGGCCCCAGACCCAGGTCAATGTACAAATCAGATCTTCCCACAAATCACGCTGTAGCCAATCCTTTAGAATCTATAACTAAAGGTTTATTATACAAGGAAAAAGGTCTAGGTGAGGGTTAGGAATGGTTAAAAGAAATCAGTTACATGCAGTGATGGCAAATCTCTTGGTTCAGGCTTGCAGCAAAGGTAGAATAACTGCAGGTTCAAATCACAGTCCCTGGAAAGCATCCCCTCCAGGGATGGGTCAGCACCCTTTGGCCAGAGTTCACATGTGTAGCAAAGTCCATCCAGAGCTGGAAACAAGGCAGGCTGAAGACTGGAGGTAGAAGACAAAATGGAGGACATGTCTCCCAGGTTTTATAGACTTCCTCCTGTGGGTGAAGACCCCCCTCCTCCTTCCTATGCAGAGTCCGGTTGCAAAATGGAGGTCCATAGCCACACGGTCCAATTACCAGACTCCAAGATTCAGTTTCTGACCAGGAAGTTGACATTCCTAGGGAAGCTCGGGTGTGGACAGGCATTTACAAAGTCCATTGTGTAGTTGATGTCCCTTAACGGCCCATCAGCCAGGCCAGCCAAGTTAACAACAGCTTGTCTGAGATTTCACCCAGCAGCCAAGCAGCAGTTTGAAGTACAGGCACCATGTAGCCAATATTCATAACTTTAGTTCCAAAAAAGATACACACATACCAATGGCATATTCATAGTCAGCCCTCCATAACCTGGTCCTAGACACCTGTTATGACCCCTTCACATAAGATTTGGTGTACCATAGGACCTTGGTTGCACCAATGATCTATATGATCCCAAATAATTCCAGCAACGTGACTATGGGTCAGACCAAAGCCCATCTGGTTCGGAATCCATCCCTGACCGGGCCAGTGCCAAAGGCTGCGCAGGCAGGTATAGAAACTTGCAAGAGCAGGTGGGGATCTGCCCCCATGAAAATTCCCTCCTGACAGCTCAGTTTCTTACAACCCTGAAGCATGAGGTTTAATGTCCCTTCCACTATGTTAGTCTGTGCAAATCTAACTTGGGAAGTTCCTTTTCCCTATGGAAATGTCCAGCCCTCCTTTGAGTCTTGCTAGGTTTTAGCCTTGACACCATCCTGTTGCAGTGAGTTCCACAGTCCCTGAGTGCATGAGTGTGTCTTTGGAATTTCCCCCTGTAAGTTCATGGGCTGTCCCCTTGGTCCTGTTCCATGCAATGGGGAAAACAGAATCCCCCGACCTCTTTTCCCTGTCCCATTTTCGTCGGGTCATGCTCCCTCTTACTCTTTAAACAATCCTGATCGCCCCTTCTTTCGGCACAGGAGAGTTTCCCCACAGCCTGACCTGTCCCCCAGCCCCAGCTCATTCTGCCTTTCTGGTGCTGAGGGGGGCCCGGGGCTTCAGGCAGGATCCAGATGTGGGCGAAGGGCTGCGAGCATGTTTCCAAACTCGTACTCTGTCCCCTCTTCGCCAGCTCTTTGGTGAACTTAGCAGACTGGCCCCCACTGGGAGATTTTCCAGACGTCCTGGGCAGCAGCGGGGCATGAAAGAGTCCCTGGGAAATACTCAGCGCTTGCCGCGTTGTGACTCTCGTGAACTTTATCCCAAACCCTGTCGTCTCTAGTGCTTTTCTTCAGTCACGGACTCCAGGCCCGGCTAGCACAGCTGCTGTGTCTAGCTTCAGCCCCCAACCACTGGATCGGGCCCCTGGCGGTGCTTCTAGACTGGGATCCAGTCGCCCGTTCGCCTTCTCTTTGTTCAACTAAAGAGCTTGTGCTCCTTGCGGCTCTCACTATCAGGCAGGTTTTCCAATCCTTTAATCATTTCTGGGGCTCTTCTCTGAACCCTCTCCAGGAGATCAACCTCCTTCTTGCATCCCGGGCCCCGTTAACACCAGTTAGGTTGTTTTCCAAGTGGAAGGTTATTTCAGAACCTCCCTCCTGTCTCGCCTTGGACTCTGTGAATCCCCTTTTCACCCCTTCGTGGGCCTTGCGGAGAACAATTACCTGCATTTCCCTTGGCATGCCTGTAACACTTGGAGCTTGGTATTATAACAATGACTAGAGTGCAGTCTCATGCTTCAGGGCTTCCAGGGGTCATCTGCAGTGGTCAGGAAGGAATACGTTTAACCGGTCCAGATGAAATGATTAAAACGTGGGGGTATAACTGGGCAAAAGACAACACTCAAAGAGTAGTTATCACGGTTCACGGTCAAACCGGGAGGTCGTAGCTAGTGGGGTCCTTCAGGGATCAGCCCTGGGTCCGGGACTAGTCAATATTCTCATTAACGACTTAGAAAACGGAGTGGAGGGCGTGCTTCAGCTGACCCCAGGCTGGCCGGGGTTGAGAGCCCTGGTGAGGTCTGAGTTGCTGTCTTGTGTCCGGTTCTGGGCACCGCACTTCAAGAGACATGGGGTCAAGCTGGCGAGCGTCCAGAGGAGAGCGACGGGAACGAGGAAAGGTGTCGAAAACCTGGCAGAGGAGGAAGGGTTAAAAACACGGGGTGTGTTTAGTCCTGCAAGAAGAACAAAAGTCTCCACATTTGTTCCGGGCTGTTCGCACCCGGCCAGGGATCCATTGTTTTTTGTGTTTGCCGAAGGCGGGACAAGACGCAAAGGGCTGGATCTGCAGCCGGGGAGGTTTCGGTTAGAGGTTAGGAAAAACTTTCTACCGCCGAGGGTGGTTCCACTGCGGAACCGGCTTCCCCGGAGGTTGTGGGAGCTCTGGGCAGTGGTGGTTTCTAAGAAGAGGAGGGATAAACGTGGCAGGGCTGGTCTAGTTTTTACTCGGTCCTGCCACGGCACCGGGGGCTGGATTTGACAGTGTGAGATCCTTTTCAGCCCGACATTTCTAGGAGTTTATAGGGCTAATCTGGTTTTCTTCCCCTGCCTTCCCTGGCGAGCCGCCAAGGCTGGCTGGGGCTTGGGGCTGCTCCAGACACTCCTCTGTCTAGATGCCCAGTTCTAGGGACACGGGGTCTCCCTTCCATCCAGTCCAAAATCCAACAGCCGTTCCCGGCCCCCATGTGACACGAGGGTTGTTTTCAGCCCGTCATTGACAACGCGTGACCCTAACAGCCCAGGGCCCCGTCCTGTCTCTGCCCTTCATGGCCCCTAACACACTCGGCCCCTCAGAGGGAGGCTTTGGAGGGGACATGGCCCGTCCGCACCGTTTCCTGACCCTATGGAATGGGACAGCTTCCTCCACACATCTCTGGGGGGAGGGGTCCCCCTAGAATGGGACCCAGCGATCTGGGGTTACACCCCCCCAACCTCTGGGCACCGTCATCTGGAGGCGTTTAATGGCTCCGAGCATGTCCCAGAGCTCTCGGTTCGCGTCCCAGGGCGAATCTCTGAACTCTGGCCCCTGGACAACACCTGACTTGGAGAGATCGTGGGACAAACGTCCTGTTAATTCCCACAAACTCCCACTGCAGCCCGTCAGCTGCTCCGCCTCCACCCCCAGCTGGTAGGGCACTGCTGGGGGCAGAATTGGTGGGGGGTGAAATTGAGGGGGCCTAGCATCCCCCCCAGGGCAGGTCTCTCAATGGCTGGCGGAGCAGGGAGGCTCACGGGACAGGTGCCCCTTTACCCCCACCCCCATTTCCGCACAGACCGGGGATGTGTGTAAAACTCCGCAGATGAACGTTTGAACTCTGGGACTGCATTGCCCAGAGCCCGAGCCCTTGGGGTGGTTGGACTTTTGGGACTCTGGTGACTTTTGGGTTGCCAGACTCAAGAACCGTAGTGGAGGGACACGGCCCCAGTTGCTGGGGGGCGGGGTGTTTGCTCATCGTTTGTGTTATGAAGCCAGTTTGTGGTGTTTCCCCAACCTCATGCCGCGTTGTTTCTCTCTGTGATTGAAAGGATTCTGCGGCACTCAGACTCTGTGCTGGCGCGAGGGACGTATTGCCTCTTAGAGGCGCCCGGGAGGGGGTGGTGTATATTTGTCCCAGGTCACCAGGTGGGGGCTCGCGCTGGTTTTGCATTGCGTTATTGGAACGGAAATCCTGCCGACTCTTGATGAGCAGAAGGGTTACACATAGCTGAGTCGACCAACTTCTTAGCGTAGCCACAGCCTAAGTTCATAAGAACATAAAAGGGGCCAGACTGGATCAGACCAAAGGTCCATCCAGCCCAGTCTCCTGTCTGCCGACAGTGGCCAATGTCGGGTGCTCCAGAGGAAACGAACAGAAGAAGGAATCATCCAGTGATCCATCCCCCGTTGCCCTTCCCCAGCTTCCGGCAAATGGAGGGTAGAGACACCGTCCCTGCCCAGCTGGGACCCATCCTCCCTGAACCGATCTAGGTCTTCTTTAAACTCTGTCTTGGCCCTGGCAACATCCTCAGGCAAAACTTGTTGCAGCCAGTGGCCCTGTCCTGTCTCTGCATCCATGGCCTTAAACGCTCATCCCTAGGAAGGGGGCTCTGGATTGGACACGTCCCACTTTCTCCTAACCCTGTGGAACCAGATGTTCTCCTCTGCACATCGCTGGGGGGCGAGCCCCCCTGGAATTGGACACCCGGATCTGGAGTTACACCTCAACCTCTGCACCATAATCAGAGGGTGGGTCTCGCAGAGCTCCGGGCTTGGACCCGGGGCCGAATCTCTGAATTCCATCCCCTGGGCAATGCCCTGCTTGGAGACATCATGGGACAAACATCCTGTTAATTACCACAAACTTCCACTGCAACTCACCAGCCGCTCCGCCTCCGTCCCCGAGGGCACCAGCGCCTAACAATGCCCAGGACGCTGTGGAGTCATTATCAGTAATAAACACACTGGAGGATGAGTTGGAGATGGGAGCACAGGGAGACCCGGGAGGGGATGGGCGTGCCTGAGCCGTGTATTCCTGTTAGATGGATAAACAGGGGACTCTTGACTAGAATGGATCTAGTGCCCCTAGACTGGCCCTGGTGCGCCCGCAGTCTATAATTACCAATGTCGGGGAATAAATATTTAATAACAGGCTCTTCAGTCTAGCAGAGGAAGGTCTAACCTGCTCCCCTGGCTGAATGGTGAAGCTAGACATGTCCAGACTGGAAATAAGGCGTACGTTTTTAAAGATGAGGGGAATTAACCATCAGGACAATTGACCAAGGGTCATGGTGGATTTTCCATCCCTGACAAGTTTTCAATCGAGCTGGGGTGTTTCCTCTTGTAGGTGATCTACTCTAGGACTTGTCTTGGGGCCATTCTCTGGTCAGGGAGATCCCAGTTGATGATCCCAGTGTGAAATCGATCGAGAATCTCAAAACTCTCCCAATTCCAAAGACTCCAGGGCTCTCCAGGGTTGGTTGAGATTGGATGATCCCAAAGGGCGCTTCTGGCTTTAATATCTAGGAACCTTTGTTAACAGTAGGCAGTGGAGGTGGCCAAATCTTCAGCATTGCCCCGGAGTCTCCAATAATTAACGATGGCTCTTTAATTAAAGATGATGTCATGTGATGAAACCTCCAGGAATACGGCCAATCAAAATTTGCAGCCCTCTAGGTGTCACAGTTTCTATGAGCTACCTCACCTCATGGGCGCCCGTAGCCTGATCTTGTGGGTGTCATTCTCCCGCCACAAGGGGCTGGATTTACACCCCCTCACCCGCCACATAGGTGCTGACCTCTGGCTCTGATTCTCGACTTCCGGCTCTGATCTTCAGCTATTCCTGGCTACTAACTCCTGCTTCAATCACTAAGCACGATTGACCACTTTTGGTCTCTCACACCTACATCCTCCCACTTGCCGCGGCCTCCCCACACAAGGCCTTGATTCTCCACTGCTCTGCTCCAGACAGACTCCATTCACACTGGAGGAACGCTGTTGTTAACCAACCCCAGCCAGGTATCCACCACTCACAGAATCTCCTGGATCTCCTGCTATTCTCCATCCCATCCCAAGAGCCGACACACCACTCCCAGCCTGCCCGCAGTTCTCTCCCGGGCCCCCTTCAGCTTGACATTCCTCAGCCTGTAGATCTATGGGTTCAGCATCAGGGCCACCTCCGAGAAGACCACAGCTAGGGCCACAGAGCCCCAGGAAGAGAAGGGCTGGAAGTATACCCTCCTCTCATGATGGCCCCAAAGTAGGAGGAGACTGGGGCCTGGTGGGTGTGACGGGGCTGTTCCTGGTGGGAACCAACTGTGAGTGTCAGATCAGGACAGATTGCTTCCAAAGGGGCAACTACAGCCCAAAGCTGGGGTTTTTCCACACTAAGGCAAACCAAACCAGCCAAACAGAAAAGACTTTGGTCTCGCCCCACTGGCTAACCACAAGTCACACAAGCAATTCCCTTAGACACTCCAGCTTCCCAGTATCACCACTAGCAGCCACCTGTCCTGGGGATCAATGGTTATGGAAACCAATCCCCCAAATAAAGAAAACGGTTCTCCCCAATTCCAAAGAATCAGGCCCCAGACCCAGGTCAATATACAAATCAGATCTTCCCACAAATCACGCTGTTGCCAATCCTTTAGAATCTAAAATCTAAAGGTTTATTATACAAGGAAAAAGGTATAGGTGAGGGTTAGGAATGGTTAAAAGAAATCAGTTACATGCAGTGATGGCAAATCTCTTGGTTCAGGCTTGCAGCAAAGGTAGAATAACTGCAGGTTCAAATCACAGTCCCTGGAAAGCATCCCCTCCAGGGATGGGTCAGCACCCTTTGGCCAGAGTTCCCCCGTGTAGCAAAGTTCCATCCAGAGCTGGAAACAAGGCAGGCTGAAGACTGGAGGTAGAAGACAAAATGGAGGAAGTTTCTCCCAGGTTTTATTGACTTCCTCTTGTGGGTAAAGACCCCCCTCCTCCTTTTTGCAAAATGGAGGTTCATAGCCACATGATCCAATTACCAGACTCTCCAAGATTCAGTTTCCGGCCAGGCAGGCGACATTCCTGGAGAAGTGCGGGTGTGGACAGGCATTTACAAAGTCCATTGTGTAGTTGATGTCCCTTAACGACCCATCAGCCAGGCCAGCCAAGTTAACAACAGCTTGTCTGAGATTTCACCCAGAAGCCAAGCATAAGTTTGAAGTACAGGCACCATAGAGCCAATATTCATAACTTTAGTTACACAAAAGATACCCACATACCAATGGCATATTCATAACCAGCCCTCCATAACCTGGTCATAGACACCTGTTATGACCCCCTTCACATAAGACGTGGTGCCACCACAGGACCTTGGCCGCACCAATGATCTATATGATCCCAAATAATTCCGGCAACGTGACAGTGGAAGATGCAGGTGGAAAAGGCTTTGTGTTTGTGCTGGGAAGACAGGCCCTTGAGTATGGCTTTGATAATGCAGGCAAAGGAGAGCAGGATACAGGTCAAAGAATCACGCAGCTGTGTCTGGTGAGGGTCAGCAGGTGGTGCAGGGAGAGTGCCAACAGCTCCTGGATGTCACGGAAGAAGTGAGGGATGTCCCAGGAGACACAGATGGGCCATGAGCAGAGAGTGGAGGCTGGTGATCAGCCCATAGACACACACCAGATACCAGCACTGGTCATGGATCATGAGTGTGGCGTAGCTCAGCAGACGGCAGATGACCACACGGTGGTCGTAGGCCATGGAGCCCAGCAGGAGGCTGGCGGTGTTGCCAAAGGCGATGAAGAAATGCATCTGGTCCAGGCAGCTGGTGTAGGAGATGGCCCCGCTCCCGGATGCCAGGGTCCCCAGCGCCAGGTGTCTGCCAGGGCGAGATGGGTGAGGGAGAAGTCCATGGGGGGTGTGGTACAGGAAGGAATTGGATCGGATCAGCAGGGCAATGTGCAGGTTCCCCTGCAGCGTCAGCAGGCATATGTCGAGAAGAGGAGGTGCCGAAGAGGAGATTTGAGCCATGAAGTGGAATGCTCAGCTGGGAATGGGCTCCAAGGGCGATGGAGACCCATGATTAACCATGCCAGCAGTCACATGTTCTAACCCCAGAGGAGGACAGTTCGGACCCGTCTCACCTCACTTCCTGCGTGCTCTAGGCCAGACGTCTGGAGCCCTTCCTACATCCAGCCAAGAGCTGCGGAGTGAACTAAAGTTTCTCTCTTGGAAAAAGACTTCCAGCCTCGATGCGATGTACTCCAAGTGATGGGGAAATCATCACACCCCTCAGCAAGCTGTTCCCATCGTTAACCCCCTCCCTCTTAAATATTGGCAAATTATTACCCAGAAGACAGTCAGAAAGGGGGAATTTCTTGCTAAGAAACACAACTGAAGGGAAAGGGACCAAGGGATGTTGTTAAAATGAAAACCTTACCTGAGTAACTCTAAGAACCTCTCGATCCAAGAGTTCACTGTTAACTCCCAAGAGGCCCGTCAAACTCATTACACCTAGCACACTGCTTTCGTAGCATTTATCCACCAATAGTGTCACATGAGGACTTCAGGAAAGACTGGGCTCATGATGGTCATACCAGCATATCCACATACAAAGGCCATGTCGGAAGTGAAATGCATATAATGAAAGAGAGTCTGAAGCGTGAAAGGGTTGACAAACGTTTCTGGTCTGCCTCGGTCTCTAGCTGACATGGAGCCTCTGTGTCTGGCTAGATTTGAGCTCCAGGGGTGGGATCTATCTCCTGGGTGGACTTGCTGATAGGGGATAAGCTTCAAGCATGGATTGAACAGTTTTCCTCACTCAGCACATTGATAGGGTCTCTCCCATGCATGGACTCTCTGATGGATGATAAGGGGTAGCCTTATCTGTAGTCATGGGCACTTTAACTCAGTGATTCTCAATCTTATTTGATCGAGTCCCCCCTTCTTTGTGTCTGTACTCGTTTACTCACTTCCCCCAAGTATATATACGACTACGCAGCTCTAAAGGCAGAGCAGAGAGCAGCAGCTGCTGGCCAGGTGCCCAGCTCTGAAGGCCGCCGCCAGCAGCAGCTCAGAAGTAACGGAGGCCATGTGAAGTTATCTTGGTCAGTGTCACAGCACGTGCTGAGGTGCCAGGGTTCAAATTAAGCCCTGCTTACTGGGTAGTGGCTTATGTCACATCTTTAGGCTTTAAGCCTTGTTTCTCTCTAAACTTAATAGCTCACAAACCTAAGGTGCTACAGCATGAATGAATACTTGTATTTCATCTCTATGAATACTCTATGAGTGTCATGGAGTGTGGGGGAGTCCGGTCCCTGCACCCCCCACTTCCTGGGATTCACAGTGACTCTCAGCCAGCCAGTAGATTAGAAGGTTTATTTGAGATGACAGGAACACAATCCAACTCAGAGCTTCTCAGTACAAACAGGGCCCCTCAGTCAGGCCCTTCTGGGGGGCAGGGAGTTGAGACCTGCTCCCTCCTGCCGGCACCTCCCCCCAGCCTTTGTTTCACATTCCCGCAGGCAGAGCCTCCCATCCCCTGACTGGGGGGGTCAGGTTACAGCCCAGAGATACCTTCCCTGTCACAATGAATACTTGTATTTCATCTCTATTTCATCCTGATGTCTTTTATCCTTGGCTACCTGTCCCACATTCAGGGGAGTGTTGGGGGGTCTCTCTTCATGGAGGCTAGGTCCATCACTATTAGCCAAGATACTTCAGGTGTCTGCAAACCTCCCACTGCCAGAAGCGGGGACTGGATGACAAGGAATGGATAACTCGATAATTTCCCTATTCTGTTCATTCCCTCGGAAGCACCTGGCACTGGCCATTGTTGGAAGACAGGGAACTGGCCTGGATGGACCAGTGGTCTGACCAGACGCAGCGGAAACTCCCTAAAAGTGTGGGAGCCAAACCATGGCTCTGTCCCTGCAGTGCCCTTCTCCCTGAGGCCCCGCCCCTTATCCCCAAGTCCCACCTTCATGCCACCCATTGCTCCCGAGGACCCGCCCATGCACCGCCCTTCTCCCGAAGGCTCCACCTTCACATAGCCCCTTCCACTGGAAGCCCACCCCCGTGCCCTCTCTTCTCCCACAAACCCCACCCCCTACTCATTCTTCTCCACCTACTCTCCTCCCGTTCCTCGCCCTCACCTCCGGTAAAAAGTGATGGGGCTATTGTCTCCCAGGCCTCCCCGTTCCACTGTCCCCGGGTCTGAACCAGTATGGTCTTTCTTATGTTCTTATGTTCCTTTGTGGATCCTCTGCTGGGCGATGGGGTCTGACCTCTCCCAGGATCCTCTCCCACACTCACCACACTGACAGGGTCTCCTGTGTGGATTCTAGTGGCCATCGAATTCCCACCAAATTGTTTCCCACATTCACAATGCCCCGGGGTGCTCCCCTGGGTTGATTCTCTGATGGACGCTAAGCTTTGAGCTCCCATTGAATCCTCTCCCACATTCAGGACATCTACAGGGTTTCTCTCCTGGTGGATCCTTCAGTATGAAATCAAATCTGAGCTCCAAACCTTTTCCCACATTTAGGACACTGACAGGGTCTTTCTCCTTATCCCGGACGCTCCCTCTGCTGTTTCTGATTTAAGCTTTTCTGACCCTCTGTGTGGGGCCAGGTTTAAGTCACAGGAGGCTTTTGAGGATTTCTCACTCTCCTGTTTTGGGGAGTAGATTTACCTCCGCTCCTTTTTTGGAGGGCCACTCAGCTGCCTTTCTGAGTTGGGCTGTCTCTTGCTGTCTCTCCTGCCATCTGCACTATGGGAAACTAGAGTAGGCCTTGGCAGGATGGTAACACCCCATATGGCTTGGCTAACCAAGTAAGCCCATTTCTGACCCGAGAGAATGGTACAAAAACACCCAGAGTCCTCAAGTAACTATGGAAACAAATTCCCAAGCGATTGTACAGGAACACACCGAGTCCTCATAAGATAAGGATGGGATGGCAGGATAATGGGATGAGGGTGGTAACAAACAACATCTGGAGTGTAATACGTAACTGGTTTGTACTGAGGTATAGAAGGAGAAGTCATAGGAGGGATATCTTTGTAGCAGCTAAGGGCACAGCATCCTGTTATGGTGACTGAGTTTTCACTTTGTCACGGACATACATATGTTAGCGTCCCTGGGCCAGGGCATTGGACAGGGCGCTAGAACTGTGCTTTGCTGACAATAAATCTGGGAGAGTGACTTTGCCAATGAGCTGAGCCTGTGATTTCTCTATGAATAACATTGAGGTCTGCTGAACTGGCACGGGGCACTATCTGCTAATCCAGGTAACACCGGAACTCCGAGATTAGCAGCACCGGCAGCCTTAACAACTGTGCCGCACCACCAGCGCTCCGTAGCATGAACCACACCTGTCTTTATGGAATTATGTCCTGCTGATTTCAGAACACTTCTCCAATTTGGCAGGGTCATTTTGAATCCGAATTCTGTCCTTGGAAGTGCTTGCAACCCCTCCCAGCTTGGTGTCAATTGTACATTTTATAAACATCCAGTCCAGTCCGTTAAACAAGTAATTAATGAACGTATTGGATAGATCTGAACCCAGGAGTGACCTCACTAGAGACTATGAGCCACCAATGAGTCAGCAGTGTGCCTTTGTTGCCAAGAAGGCACACTTGGGGTGTATAAGTAGGGGCATTGCCAGCAGATCGAGGGGTGTGATTGTTCCCCTCTATTTAACGTTGGTGAGGCCTCATCTGGAGTACTGTGTCCAGTTTTGGGGCCCACACTACAAGAAAGATGTGGAAAAATTGGAAAGAATCCAGAAGAAGGCAACAAAAATGATTAGGGGCCTGGGTTTAGCATTGGCCTGCTAAACCCAGGGTTGTGAGTTCAATCCTTGAGGGGGCCATTTAGGGATCTGGGGCAAAAAATCTGTCAGGGGACAGTACTCGATCCTGCTAGTGTAGGCAGGGGACTTCACTCGATGACCTTCAAGGTCTTTCCAGTTCTAGGAGATTGGTATATCTCCATTTATTTCATATTTCAACCCAAGATGGTGGGAGAACTTGTGGACATGGCTCCCACAGGATGAGTCTCCATGTGGCCATGAAGTGAGGTAGCTTGTAGGAAAGTCCCCTCTACTGTTAAGGATTCATAAATGCCAAGGCCAGAAAGGCCCGTTGGGATCATCCCGTCTAACACCTCCCCTCCCTCCACCATGGCCCAGGCCCTAGGACGACCCTGGGTTCATTCCCATTTGACAAACACCCTTGATCCAGAGGATTGAGAGATCTGAGATGTCTTGCCCTCGCCTTTCTGTCGCACGCCAGAGACGTGATTTGAACCTGCAGTTTATTCTACCCCTGCTATAAACCTGAACCAAGAACTTTGCAATTGTTGTATGTATTTGATTCCATGTAACCAAGTTGAACTCTCATCTGCATTTCTTTCTTTAGATTTTAGATTCTAAGGGATTGGCCGCAGCGTTGATTTGTGGGTACGATCTGACTTGGATGTTGACCTGAGTCTGGGGCTCGGTCCTTTGGGATCGGGAACACCTTGGGATCGGGAATACTGGGGTATTGGTTTGCATAATCATTCAGCCCCATAAAGAGCGGTGCCGGTGGTGATACAAGGGGACTGGAGTGTTTGAGGAATTGCTTATATGAGTTCTGGTTGGTCAGTGGAGTAGAACCGAAGTCCTCTCTGTTTGGCTGGTTTGGTGCCTTAAGAACAAAGGAACCCCAGCCTTGGGCTGTCACCACCCTTCTCCAAGCAATTTGTCCTGAATTGATACTCTCAGATGTGTCCCGCCAGAGGCTGAATTGTTACAGAGCGTTTCGAGATTATCAATCAATTCCGCCCTGGAATCATCGACCGGGACCAGAGAACGGCCTCAAGACAATTCCCAGAGCAGATCTCCTAGAAAAACACCCCAGCTGGATTGAAAACCTGTCAGGGATGGAAAATTCACCATGACCCTTGGTCAATTGTCCCAATGGTTAATTCCCCTCCTCGTTGAAAACGTACGCCTTATTTCCAGTCTGAACGTGTCTAGCTTCACCGTCCAGCCAGGGGATCAGGTTAGACCTTCCTCTGCTAGACTGAAGAGCCTGTTATTAAATATTTATCCCCCATGTTGGTACTTATAGACCGGGCTGGAGTCACCCCTTCACCTTCTCTTTGTTCGGCTAAACAGACTGTCTCTCACTACACGGCAGGGTTCCTGAATCGGGAGACTTGTGTTTTCGGGGAGTAGAGTTGCACATATAAAACAAAGCCCCTGGTATTGGGACAATCCTGGTGTTAGCAGGGCGTTGGCTCACCTTAACCAGGACTGCCAAAATATGGAGGCATTGGACCCAATCTCCAATCTAGTCAACAGTCCCCTGTTTATCCATCTAACATAGGAATACACGGCACGGCCACACCCGTCCCCACCCGGGTCTCCCTGTGCTCCCGTCTCTAACTCATCCCCTGGTGTGTTCATTACTGATAATGAATCCACAGCGCTCTGGGCATCGTTAGGCACTGGTGCCCGCGGGGACGAGAGCTGGGGGCAGAGGCAGAGCAGCTGACGAGTTGCAGTGGAGTTTGTGGTCATTAACAGGAAGTTTGTCTCCACCTGGCATTGTCCAGGGGACGGAGTTCAGAGATTTGTCCCCTGGTGCGAGCCCAGAGCTCTGTGAGATGCTCAGAGTCCTTTAGGACCCCCTGACTACGGTGTACAGAGGTTGGGCAGCAACTCCAGATCGTTGTGTCCGATTCTAGATGGATTTTCCACCCCCCAGCAATGTCTGCAGGAGACCATCCAATTCCAAAGGGTGAGGAGAAGACCAAAGCCTGCTCCTAAGGGCCGAGTGTGTAAGGGGCCGTGAAATGCAGAGACGGGACCGAGTCATTGTCCAATAGGGTTTCACGCTGTCCATGACGGCTTGAGAACAACTCTGGTGTCGCACAGGGACTGGGGTCGGCGGTTGGCTTCAGGCAAACACCCCTGTTGGCTTCCGGCAGACGTTTGTCCGAGTCAGGACGGGATACGGACTACAGAACAAGTGCTCACAGCTGGAGTAGGGAGCCGCAAGGGCTGCCGGCTAGATTTTGACCGTTGTACTCAGGCTGGGGTTATGCTAAGAAATTGGGCGACTAAACTACGTCTCTCCAGGGTGTGCAAAATCCGCACTCCGGAGAGGTGGAGCTAAACCCAGCTAACTCCCAGTGTCCACAGCACTGGGTCGATGGAGGAATGACTCTGTTACACCTGGCTCCCGCCTCGTGGGGAGGTGCGTTACCTTCGCCCACCCATCGGAGTAGGTTGCGTCTACACCAATACCGATGCAGACTCTAAGCAGCCACCTTGCCCCATCTTCCCTTCCCTCGCCCCCCCCCTTCTCCAGCCGCTTCCTCAGCCCCCCCAGACACGGCGCCCACCCAGGAGCCGCCTGGCCAGGGCCCCCTTGACGTCGGCATTGCGCAGGCTGTAGATGGCGGGGTTGAGCGTGGGGATGACCACGGTGTAGAAGGCAGCGGCCATCTTGTCAGCCTGGGCGGCGTAGCTGCCTTCGGGCCGCAGGTACATGAAGATGATGGTCCCATAGAGCACGGACACAGCTGCCAGGTGGGAGCCGCAGGTGGAGGCAGCCCGGCGCAAGCCCGCCCGCCCCACGGCCCCGAGGATGAGCCCGTAGGAGGCCAGGATAGCCAGCAGGGTGACGCTCTGGATGGCCCCACAGACGGCCAGCAGCAGGGCCTGGTTGAGGCTGGTGTCGGCGCAGGCCAGATCCAGCACGGACGGGATGATGCAGAAGAAGTGGTCGAGGGCGCGGCCGCGGCAGAAGGGGAGGCGGAAGGCCAGGCCGGAGTGCACGGCCGCGCTGGCCGCCCCGGCCGCGTAGGAGCCCAGCACCAGCCCGCGGCAGAGGCGGGGCGGCATGGAGGCCTGGTAGTGCAGCGGGCGGCAGACGGCGGCGTAGCGGTCGTAGGCCATGGCGGCCAGCAGGCAGCACTCGGCGTCCCCTGCAGTAGCAAAGAGGAACATCTGGAGGGCGCAAACCGGGCCGGGGAGGGCGGCCCGGCCGGCCACCAGGCCCCACAGCATGACGGGGCCCACGGCGCAGCAGGAGCGGAGGTCCAGCACAGCCAAGTGGCTGAGGAAGAAGTACATGGGGGTATGGAGGGAGCGCTCGGCCCAGATCAGAACCGCCAGGCCCAGGTTCCCCGCCAGGCCCAGCAGGAAGACGGGCAGCGCCAGTGAGAAGAGGAGCAGACTTAGGTCTCGGCGTGAGGGGAAGCCCATGAGGAGGAAGTCAGGCTCTGCCGTCCTGTTTGGCCCAGACATGGGGGGGGGGGAGGCACAGATCTGTGGGGAGAGAGCGTGGGTGAGAGCCTGCCCCTCTGCCAGTGGCCTCGGCTCAGGGTGGGGCTGGCACTGACCTCTCCTAGTGCCAAGGGTCTGATGTGTGGGGAGGACTGGTCTGGCTTGGAGATGCAGTCACCTCTGTGATGGGGAAGCAGGGGAACAGCCACACATAACACCACATAAAGATGTCTCGCTGCTCAGCTGCAGCCATCTCTGGGGCAGGGCAGCTGGGGAACAGCTGCACATAACGCCACACAACAGTTTAGGCTACGAAGCAAAGAACAAGCCCCCATCCAATCACATCTTTAGGGACGTTGGCAGGCGAAAGGCGTTGGTGAGGAAAGTGGGGTTCACGGAGTTCCCTTTGGAAAGAGGGGGTGGTGATTTAAATCTGCAGGGGCTATTGAGCTGGGGGGAGCTGCAAGGCTGCCTGGGGCAGGGAGATGAGATAGAGGGACCCGGCGGCAGCGTGGCAATGTGGCATGGGCAGAAAGCAGGACGAGCACTCAGGACTCCTGGGTTCTATTTGCAGCTGAGCTGGGTTACGCTGGGCAAGTTACTTCCCAGCTGTAGGGCTCTGTTTCCTCTGGTGCATTCAGACTGGGCGCTGTCCAGGGCAGAGCCGGTCTCTCAGTGTGTGTCTGGGCAGCGCCCGGCATGACTGGGGGGGCCCTGATCTCGGTTGGGGTCTGGGCAGTGCCCGGCATGACTGGGGGGCCCTGATCTCGGTCGGGGTCTGGGCAGCGCCCGGCGTGACGGGGCTCTGTTCTCGTGCGGGTTTGGTGGCTGAGAGCCCCCAGGCCCGGGTGTGATGGGGGATGCACAGTCGGAACAGAGAGGGGGACGGTCCAGACAGCTCTGGGGAGACACACCCCCCCCCCGCCCTGAATCCTGATCCCCCCATCCCGGACTGAACTGGACACACACGGCTGGGGCGGGATTCGGGGAGGAGACCCAGGCCCAACCGAGGAGAGAGGGACTAACACGGGGGGGGGGGGGCGAGGCTGAGTAATCGGTGAGGGGATTCCCTGGAGCGGGGCAGGGACTAGACGGGGAACCGCTAAAGAGAAAGTCAGATAAATTGTCTCCTGCTGAGAGAGAGAGGAACTGGGAGCCCTTTATGTGCAAAGCATGGAGGGATTCGCCACTGAGAACCCAGGAGTCCGGGCTCCCAGCCCCCCGCTGCTCTAACCCACCAGACTCCACTCTCCTCCCAGAGCCAGGAAGAGAACCCAGGCGTCCTGGCTCCCAGTGACTATGGCTGGCCAGCCCCTCAAGCAGCGAGGGGCTCAGCCAGCGAGGAGGTGATGGGGATCAGTGCGGAGGGGGTGTCCCGAGCCAAGAAAGGCCCCATGTCCCATCCCTGCCCCACAGCACCAACCTTACCTGGGCAGCGGCAGGGTCTGCGTCTCTCCCTCAGTGCCGGTGCCCACTGCTTCCCACCCGGGTGATGCTGGGGCTTTTATGGCCCCTTTCCCTGGCATCCGCAAGTCCTCCCCTGGCACCGACTCCCCCCAGCTCCTCCCGCCGGGATTCAGATGCAGGCGGCTAATTGCATGGGAAATTGTCGCCTGGGACGGGGGTGTGTGTGTGTGTGCTGGGCACAGCTCCACAGACACTGCCCCCACCCCGAGGGCCAGTGTGGGGCCGTGGTCAGTGAATGCCTTTCCCCTTGATCTGTAGCCAGGGCGAGGGCCCAGCCCCCAGACTGGTACTTTCGATGGTTTAAATTGTTTGCCGCGGTCTCCGATGGTCAGAGCCGTCCCGGCCATTGGACGGTTCGGGGCGGTTGACCCAGGCCCAGCGCTTTGGGGGCCCCCCGGGCTTCAGGCGGATGCGGGGCCAGGTCGGCCCGGGACCTGACGGCAGAGCCACCGTCCTGCTCCACTCCCAGCCTCTCTCAGGAAGGGGAGGGGGGCTTGGGGGATAGGGGGGCAGGGTGGGGTAGGGGTGGGAAGGGGTGAGGTGGAGGGGTGGGGGAAGCAGTGGGGCAGGGCCTGGGGTGGCAGGAGAGTGTGGGCAGAGTCAGGGGTGAGGAGGGATGGCCCTGCTGATGGTTTCGGCTTGTTCAGGGGCATGGTTAACCTTGCACGACACCCCCGGCCAGCCGGGAAAAGCCTGACAACTCTCTCCTGCTTGACCAGGCTGCCACCCGGCCGCGTGACCCCCGGGACGCGTTTCCACGCCACGGCCATAAAGTGGGGCCACCCCCCGAGACCCGGCGTCACGGTATTCGGAGACGTTCTGTGCACGCTCCGCCTTGTGAGGTGTCAGTCGGGGGCTACGAGTCGTGTTACCGCTGGGGGGGGGGGTGTTTACGGAGGTGGGCTACAGAGGTTCCTGGAGCAGCTTTTAGGCACGACAGTGATTAAAAAGCCAAACAGGGGCTCGCTGAGGAAACGCACGCGAGTCCTCGGATCACCCCGGGAGCCGAGTTCAAGAGACACCTCTCCGCGAGAACACTACGCAGTGGGGACTGTCGGAGTCGGGTCCCAGCAAAAGCGCTTTCCGGGGGGGGGGGAGATAAAAGGGGGACACTGGCCCTGGGGGGCAGGGAGAGAACCTCACGCCCCCTGCAACAGCGTCCCTGGAAACACCTGAGGGACGGGGCCTGAGCTACGAGAAGTGATGAGCCAGCCAGCCTGCACCTTAAGAACCGACCTGTTCAGCACTTAAGGCAGGAGTGGGCAAAGTACGGCCTGTGGGCCACATCTGGCCCATGGGACCAGCCTGCCCGGCCCTCGAGCTCCCGGCCCCTCCCCTGCTGACTCCCCTCCCCCAGCCAGCGCTCTGAGCGGCGAGGCGGCAAGCGCTAGCCGGGCAGCATGGCAGCATGGCTGGTTCCAGCTGTGCGGCCTGGCTGCCAGTCCTACTGCTCTGAGCGGCATGGTCAGGGGGTTTGGATAAGGGGGCAGAAGGTCCCAGGGGGCAGTCAGGACAGGGAGCAGTTGGATAGGCGTGGGAGTCCAAGGGGGGGCCTGTCATGGGCCAGGGTTGTGGATAGGGGTCGGGGCAGTCAGGAGAGCGGGGGTGGGGTGGGGGTGGATAGGAGGTGGAGTCCCAGTGGGTGGTCAGTAGTGGGGGGTCCCAGGAGGGGGCAGCCAGGTGACAAGGAGCAGAGGGGGTTGGATGGGTCAGGAGTTCTGAGGGGGGCAGTCCAGGGCGGGAAGTGGGATGCGTCGGATAGGGGGCAGAGGCCAGGCTGTTTGGAGAGGCACGGCCTTCCCTACCTGGTCCTCCATACAGCTTCAGAACCCCAATGTGGCCCTTGGGCCAAAAATTTTGCCCACCCGGACTTAGGGTGAGAATTTGCTGATGTAGATCTTGTCTATTTAGTGTGGCAAGTTTAGTCTGCGTGTTTTGTTTATTTATTGGAGCAGTCTGCTTTGTCCTGTTTGCTATCGCTTCGAACCACTGAAAATCTACCTTGTGTAGTTCATAAACGTCTCTCTTGTTTATACCATAACCCAGCTTGTGCAGTTAGTCACTGGGAGGGGGAAGAGCTGAAGGTAAAGGGGGCCCAGGCTGGCCGAGCAGGCGGACTAGTGGTATCCCAGTACAGTGGGTGGCACGCCGGAGAGGGACAACCCATCACAAGTGGACTTTCAATAGAGTTACTTTATTCCTTAAATATGACCCGGACACACTCGCAGTCACGAGCTTTCTGGAGATACCTCACGGGTTCCTTTTTATGGCTAAAGATCCCGTAAGACGGGCGTTTGGTGGAGTGAGTTTGTCGGGACTGAGTGGCACAGACCTGGGACCCTTCACCAAGGCACTTCTATCACGACTTCTTGTCCAGAGGCTAAGCCACCAACGGGGCTTTATCACATTGTACCAGATCCTGCTGCTCTAGCCAAAGGTCCTAGGTATGATTCCCTCAGAGGATCCGTGGCTTTGTCATGGATTCTCTGGCCAGAGAATGGTCCCAAGGTAATTCCCATCTCCACCCAATGTGCAGCCGCAGTCCAAAAGGCAGAGTGTTGGGAAAGGGACAGAAAATATCATTGTGCCCCTCTATAAATTCACGGTACCCCGGGTCTTGAATACTGCATGCAGATCTGGTCGCTCCAGCTCAAAAAAGATAGATTGGACTTGGAAACGGTTCAGAAAAGGGCAACAAAAATGATCAGGGGCATGGAACAGCTTCCTCACGAGGACAGATGAAGAAGACCGGGACTTTTCAGCTTGGAAAAGACACGACGCACGAGGGATATGACAGAGGTCTATAAACTCATGACTGGTGTGGAGAAAGGAAATAAGGACATGTTATTTACTCCTCATACCACGAGAAATAAGGGTCACCCGATGAAATGCATAGGCAGCAGGTTTCAAACAAACAAAAGGAAGTATTTTTTTCACACAACGCACAGCCAACCTGTGGAACTCGTTGCCAGGGGATGTTGCGAAGGCCAAGACTACAACTGGGTTAAAAGAAGAGCTAGATAAATTCAGGAAGGCTCGGTCTATCAATGGCTATTAGCCAGGATGGGCAGGGATGGTGTCCCTAGCTTCTGTTTGTCAAAGTTGGGAACGGGCAACAGGAGATGGACACTTGATGATTCCTGCTCTGTTCATTCCCTCTGAGGCACCTGGCATTGGCCACTGTTAGCAGACAAGACACTGAGCTGGGTGGACCATTGGCCTGACCCAATAGGCCCTCACTTATGTTCACAACTTTGACTCTTTGGGCCCATTTATACTATCTAAATTAATACAACAGGCCTTGTGGCTGATCCAGTCTGGCCATGACCTTGAGAACATGCCTTAATTTACCCCCCTTTTCTATGGAAAGACTTGGGTTGTACGGGTGGCTGGGTGGTTGTGACCCTACATATGTAATAGTTCCACCAGCCTCATGTCTGAGGAGAAAACAGCCCAATGTGGAAATGTTCCCCGGACACATCTTGGGTGGAAAATCCATACCCCGTGCATGGATGGAGCCGCAGGCTGGACTCACGTGCCCCGAACCAGGACCTCCCTCCTTGCCCTCCTCAGGGCCGCGGCCACGTCCTTGTTCCTCAGGCTGTAGATGAGGGGGTTCAGGGCAGGCGCCACCGCTGTGTAGAAGATGGCCACCTGCCGGTCACACTCCTGGTCATAGCTGGAGGCTGGCCGGAAGTAAAGCCAGGCCACGGTGCCATAAAAGAGCATCACCACGGCCAAGTGAGAGCTGCAGGTGTACAGGGCCGTGCGTGCGGCCTGGGCGGAGCGCAGGCGGCCAATGGCGACCCCGATGCGGGCGTAGGAGGCCAGGATGAAGGCGAAAGGGGCCAGCACCACCAGGACACCCTCGGTGAAGGCGGCCAGCTCGTTGGAGAAGGGCCGGGTGCAGGAAAGGTGCAGCAAGGGCGGCAGGTCGCAGAAGAAGTGCTGCAGGCGGCGGCTGCAGTAGCGCAGCCGGGCGGCCATGACGGTGTGCAGCAGGGAGTGGGGGATCACCACGGCCCAGGAGACGGCAGCCATCTTGAGGCACAGGGGCCGCGTCACCACAGCGGCGTAGCGCAGCGGGTTGCAGATGGCCACGCAGCGGTCATAGGCCATGGCGGCCAGAAGATAGCCCTCCATGTTGCCCACAGCCATGAAGATGAAGAGTTGGGCCATGCAGCTGGTGAAGGGGATGGCCCGGCGCTGGGTCAGGGTGTGTACCAGAGCCTGGGGCAGGGTGATGGAGGCGAAGCTCACATCCACCACGGCCAGCTGGCTGAGGAGGAAGTACATGGGGCTGCGGAGCCGGGGGTCAGCCCACACTGCCCCAAGCAGCAGAGAGTTGCCGGCTAGGTTCACCAGATACGTGGTCAGGAGCCCTGCAAAGATCAGCGGCTGCAGGTCCCGGCGTTCGGACAGACCCAGGAGCATGAACTCGGAGACGGACGTTTCGTTGGCCTCGTCCATAGCGAGGGGTAGCGGGGGCACCTGAGCGGGGAGGAGAAGGGGTCGCCAGTGATGTAACGCGCTGACGAATTATGCCAGCCCTCTTTGGAGAGCGGTTTAACAGCTCGATCTTGTTTGAAAGCTGCTCCACTTTGGAGACTCAAAACCAACCCTCACTAAGTTCTGACCCTCGCTGTTAAAAATGGATCCCTTACATCTTGTCTGAATTTGCCTAGGTTTGACTTCCGGACACTGGCACTCAGTGTTCCTTTGTTTCCGAGACTGATGCTCCAGGACCCTGGCAAACCAAGCGCCTGCTCTTGCCGAGACAGCCAGCAAAGCTAAGGACTAACAAAACTCACAGCTGGAGGCCAGAGCAGTTCACCGGTATGGTAGTTTTGCTCAAAATAGGGATTAGTCTCGTAAGAATGCCAGGAATACTTGTAGCACCTTAGAGACTAACTAGTTTATTTCAGCATAAGCTTTCGTGGGCTATAGCTCACTTCATCGGATGCATAGAATGGAACAGAAGTAAAATCATTTATACACACCGAAAGAAAGAAAAAGAAAAAAAATTGCATATTAGCATACCAGTTCTAAGAGGGCTGTTAAATGTAGATGGTCCATTATCAGTAGGGGAAAAAAACACCTTTTGAAATGGATTTCTATTGTCAGTGAAATTAACTCAGGAAATGCAATCAATTACCGTAATGAGAGAACCAATCGGAAGTTCTATTAAGCCCCTAGTTAATTGTATCCAATTTGAAAATTAATTCCAGTTCCTCAGTTTCTCGTTGGAGTCTGTTTTGGAAGTTTTTCTGTTTCAAAACTGAAATAAAAACTCATACGAATGCATTTAGTGTTTCGACTCTATGTAACGCTTGTAAATTGCTGCCGGCGTTAATCTCACTTACAAAGTCAGTATTCCAAGCTATAAGAAAAGATGCATGTTTTGCTTCATAGCTTAGAAAATGTTTGCTCTAAACTTGGGAACCCTCCCTGCCACCCATCCAGCTGAGATGGGGCACCAAGGATCATCGCAATGCAATGGATTGGTTAATGGCCCTGTCACACTTTCGAAATGCTACATGCAAGAAGGTTCATCCTGGGGTCTCGGAAGGTGAATGAAGGAAATAAAACAAAGTCACAGGAAAATCATCTATCTCTTTGCCGTTGAACTCCGACAGGGCCAGCAACACCAACCTGAAGCCAGAAATCCCCAGGGGTTACCTCTCGGGGTCTGCCCTGAAAGACACTTTTAAGGGACAGATCTCTACAAGTCAGTCACTCACAGGATTTCAATAACAACTCATTGATGTGTATGTATTTGCTCACTTTACCCCATGAACAACTCTCTTCTTTCTTTTTCCTAGTTAATAAATGTTAGGACCGGAAGACATTGTGACGAGCACCCACTAAGAAGTGTAGTTACGCTTCTGAGTTAACTCCAGGAGAGTGCATAGTGATGCTATGAGATTGATCTGTGTGTTTGGGAACAGTTCCCAGATTGTTCCCAGCTGTGTGAGTGTTTACCCCGTCTGTGTGAAAATGAATGCGTGGGAAACCAAATGAGGAAACTGAAGCAAGACAGCGTGTAACCAATCAGCTTGTTGCTTGCAAATGAGACATGAGTATGTATGAGATGCAAATGTGTGAGTGTACTTAAGCCCACTCCTGTGCGCTGTCTGGGGGCTTTTTCCTTCCCGGCTACTGCTCCGGAGTGCCGGGTACCCTTTCTGCAGTCGCGCTGATCAGAATCGAGCCCCTCAGCGCCTATTTGAGGGACCGAGGCCTTCCAATAAACTCATCTACTTTCTACAACCACATGTGTGTGCCTTGTCTCGCAAAATCCAAAGTACCTCACTACAATAAATTATTCCAGGGTGGTTACGGGACTTTGGGGACTGGAAGCAACCTGAATGTGGCAGGATTTTTGGTTGAAGTGATGTATTGATCTATTGACAGGTGTTTGTCTGGCCTCTTCTTAGAAACCTCCAATGACTAGCGATCCCACTATTGGAAGCCAGCTCTGGAGTTTAACTACCCTTTTAAGTTTTTCTTAACCTCTAACTTAAACTTCCCTTGCTGCAGTTTATGTGGATCTAGAGAACAATGGCCTCGTTATAACAGCCCATAAGAAACATAAAGACTGTTCTTTTCTCAGGACTAAACATGCCCTGTGGTTTTAACCCTCTCTCCTTGGTCAGTTTTCTATACCTTTCCTCATTCCTGTCACTCTCCTCTGGACGCCCTTAGTTGGACCACATCTGTCTTGAAGTGAAGTGCCCAGAACCGGACATAAGACTCCAAATGAGATCTCACCACTGCCAAGTAGGGCGGGACAGTTACAGCCTATGTCTGATATAAAACACTCCTATTAACATGCCCCAGAATATCCGCCTTTTTTCACAGCTGTTTCACTTTGTTGACTCACCAGTTAGTCCCCATTTTCCATCTGTGCCTTCGACTTTTCCCGCCCTGAGCAAAGTACTTTGTGCTTGTCATTTTTTTCAGTGCCACCTTGTTGAATTTAGACCGAATCTCTGATTTGTTGAGGTGGTTTAGAATTCGCATCCTGGCCTCCAATGTACATGCAACTCCTCCCAGCTTGGGGTCAGCTGTACATTTCATAAGTGCACCCTCCACTCCATCATTCAAGTCATTAATGAAAATATTGACTAGTTCTGGACCCAGGGCTGATCCCTGAAGGACCCCACTAGATACGACCTCCCAGTTTGACTGTGAACCATGATAACTACTCTTTGAATACTGTTGTACACCCGCTTTATAGTAATTTCATCTATACGGCACTGGGGGGGAAATAACTTCCTGACCTCTTCAGATGACTGATTGAAGCCCTGAAGCATGAGATTGCACTCTAGTCATTGTTATAATACCAAGCTCCAAGTGTTACAGGCATGCCAAGGGACATGCAGGTAATTTCTGTTCTCTGCAAGGCCCACGAAGGGGTGAAAAGGGGATTCACAGAGTCCAAGGCGAGACAGGAGGGAGGTTCTGAAATAACTTTCCACTTGGAAAACAGCCTAAGTGGTGTTAACGGGGCCCGGGATGCAAGAAGGAGGTTGATCTCCTGGAGAGGGTTCAGAGAAGAGCCCCGGAAATGATTAAAGGATTGGAAAACCTGCCTGATAGTGAGAGCCGCAAGGAGCACAAGCTCTTTAGCTGAACAAAGAGAAGGCAAAAGGGCGACTGGATCCCAGTTAGAAGTACCGACGTGGGGAACAATCATGTGAATATTGGGCTCTTTGATCTAGCAGAGAACGGTCTAACCCAATCCCGTGGCCTGGACTAGAGTCCATGACTCTGCAGGGGGCCCGTAGGAAAGCCCCAGACACCACAAGACACAGAGTAAAGTTCATGAGAGTCCCACCGTGGTGATCACACCGCTCCATATTTCCAAGCATGCACAGGTGTTACACAGGATGTCCGGCAAACCTACCGGAGAGAGGCTCAGTCTGCTCAGTTCATCGAAGAGCCGGCAAAGAGGGGACTTGGACCAGTTTGGGAACACACTCACAGCCCTTCCCCCGCATCTGGATCCTGCCTGCAGCCCTGGGCCCCCCTCAGCACCACACGGGAAATTCAGAATGACCAGGGGCTCGGGGACAGGTCAGGCTCTGAGGAAACTCTCCTGTGAAGAGAGACGAGAAAGATCAGGATTGTGTAAAGCGGAAGAGGGAGCATGACCCGATGAAAATGGGACAAAGTAAAGAGGTCGGGGGATTCTGTCCTCCCTGTCACATGGCACAGGACCAAGGGGACAGCCCATGAACTTACAGTGGGAAATTCAAAAGACACACTCACACGCACCCAGGGACTGTGGAACTCACTGCCACAGGATGCCGTTGAGGCTAAAACCTAGCACCATTCAAAGGGGGACTGGACATTTCCAAAGGGAAGGGGAACATCCAAAGTTTGAGTCTCTCAGACTAACTAAAGGTTGTGGAAGGGACATTAAACTTCATGTTTCAGGGAGCTGTGGAACCTTGATCTACAAGTGGTCAGGAGGGAATTGCATTGGGGGGAGAGGAGATCCCCACCTTCTTCTGCAGGTTCTTGTTACACCTGCTGACACAGCTTGTGGGATTGGCCTGGGCCGGGGATGGATTCTGTCCGAGAGGGGGATTGTTCTGACCCTGTCTGGACATCTCTACACCAGATGCCCCCCTTTCAATTCACACACAAACACCATCGTTCATGATAAATCTTTGATGGCCAGCAAAGAGTTCTGATTTTGCCTCCTCCGACCCAATCTTTCCCTCAAAAAAAATTCCACCCACACAAGTCGGATAGCTCCCACCGGAGGGGTTTCCCCTTCCACTCTGTAAATGGAAAACTATTTATTTTTTTTCAACAAAAGGGGAAATGTACAGAAAATCCACCGCTTTCCCTCAGAAAAGCTCAATGGTTTTCTAGTTTGGGGCCGGAAAAACCCTAAAATTTTAGGCTAAAATCCTGAAAAAATATCTTTGGATTTTCAGGAATTTGTGTTTTCCTTCCGGGGCGCTTAACTGCAGAGTCGCCCACACGTAGAAGGGAGGTGAAACTTCGCAGGAGGCAAGACACAGCAGACTCCTGAAAGGGGACCGTTTGCCTGGAAAGGCGGAGAGCCAGGTCTAGAGATCGTCCTGCGTTTCATTTCTAGGGCAGATCTTTTAGAAAAACCTCCCATCTCGGCTGAGTAACGGTCCGGGGTGGCGAATCCACCATGCCCGGCGGTAGATTGTGCCCATCGATCATTACACCCGTGGGTATACATTTTGTTTCCAGGCCGATTTTGTCTAACTTCAGCTTCTGGCCAGGGCAGTTCTGGGAGGGGAACGTCTTTCTGTTCAGAGCCCAGATACCAGGGGGAGGGAAGGAGAGATGCTGTCCTGCACCCCCATCTGTCCTGGTCCCTGACCTCCCCACACCAGATCTCCTCCAGCCCCCCCATACAGCCTGCCTTGCTTTCCCAAACTCTCCCCTGCCATCCCCCCATCCCCAATCCGCAGCCTCACCTCGGACAAGGATTCCCGGCGCCTGCCGTCCCCCAACATCTGCAGTGGAATGGCCACCCATCTGTAAAGATAAACGCCAGAAACCGGGCCCTGGGGGTGCCGAGCCGGCCATAATGAGCCCCCGGGAGACAAGGACTGAGAAAACAGTCGTTAACTCTCACCCCAAAGCTGGCAGGCGCGGGGGGACTCCGTGGACTCCTGTCATCTTGGGAGGTCTCCCCACGGTCTCCGCTGACTCGCTCCCCTGCGCTGTCCAGCCCCCGGAAACAGGCAACTGACAGACATGGGAAGGGGGGGGAACCCGGGGTTCAGGGTGGTCGGATGCAGGCTGGCGAAATGCAGTGTGGACGCTCGTGGCTGTAGATTTGAGACCGGATGTTCCACACGTCCTGGGCTTACCCATGAGTGTAGACGCTCCCGCCACGGATTAGCCAACCCAGCACCTGCTCCCTCCAGTTCTACTACCCTGGTCTAATCCTCCGGTGTAGACAGACTCGGTCCAGTCCACCCACACAGCCCAGCGACGCGAAGACCCCCCCCCCAGCCAACTCTTCACCTGTCCCGAGAGCAAACTCAAATCCCCTCCCCCAGACACACTGGGTGGCAATGCACAAAAGGGGGAAACTGAGGCATACATGGGCCTCCTACAAAAATAATTACAAAAATTCCCACTTGGGCACAATCTCACGTCTCCCCCTCCCTCCCCCAACCTCCTTCTTGGTGACTACACATCCTGCCAGCCTTGGTGCAGTGAGTTTGCCAAGTCTGTGAGGAGCGGGTCTGTCTTGGGGCTCAGTTTGGTTTGTCCCAAGGACCTTCAGCCATGGCGCGTTGAGCTAAGAGCGCAGGGGACGCTAAAGCATCAGGCACTTGGCTACACCTATTCCCCCCCGTGATCCATCCCCAGCATCTTAATGACCGGTAATGGGTCCCCCCATTCTGGGCGTCGTTAGCAGCCGGGGGCCCTTGGAGATAGGAGCTGGGGGGCGGAGGAGAAGCTGGTGGGTTGCAGTGGGAGTTTGGGGGTAATTTACGGGATGTATCCCCCAAGCTAGGGGAAGTCGTTCACCAGACCCCGAGACAGCTGGGAGCCTGTCCCACCTCCATCTCTGGGCTTCTGCACGGAGTCGCCTGCCCTCTCCCACCGCACTAGGTGGCAGTGCAGCTCACGGAGAGGGGGGGGGGGAGGGAAACTGAGGCACGCGCGTGCTTCGCACAAAATATGACAGCTGATTCCCATGCCAGCCCAGTGTTGCTCCTCCTTGTGGTGTGGGGTGGGGTGGGAAGTTGCAACAGGACAAATTCAGCCTGGGAATTAACCCCCACACAAGAGGGGAGCGGCTTCTTCAGCCTGGGCCATTTTCCTGCCATCCGGGGAAGTTTTCCTAAAAGATCTGCCCTGGGAATTATTTGGGGGCAGGGCTCTGGGCTGCAGAGGGCAGATTGGCCGACCACCATGGTTCCCGCTGGCCGTGGCAGTGGCGAAATGAGCCGGCTCTCTAAAGAACATGGGTTGATGCTGATGCCGGGGGATGTGCTACAATCTGGCCTGGACAGGGTAGGGATGGGGTCCCTTTTGGCCTAGGGAACCTTTGAGTCTAGGACGCCCCCCCCCCCCTTCATTCCTGTCCTTTTCCAATCCAAGTCTCATGCTTCAGGGTTAGCCTGCAGGGTCAGGAAGGTTTTTTGCTGTCCTCTGGCATCTGGGTGCCACCCTTTACCGGATCAGCTCCTCTCCTCGTGGCGTGAGTGGCGGCTGTTTATCATGGGTGATGGAGGAAGAGGGCGGATACCCTCAGCGGTGGAAATTCTCGCCTTCAAAGATCACGGTTTTCCAGTTTGACTGGGCAGCCCTGGCTGGTTATCCAGGGTAGAAGGGAGCAGCACCCACAGACCAGCCTGTTCACTTCTGGCTGCCACTGGAGCCATGCCAGTCTCTCCCCACCTTGGTGTGGGGGTGGCACGGGGCAGGGCCCCATTGCCAACTCATGCCCTAGGCACGCCGGGGGGAAGACTTACCCAAGGTAATACAGAGCCGGCTCCCAGTCCCCTCCCCTGCCCCCGCTCTAACCCACTAGCCCCCTTGAATTCAGGACCGTATTTGAATATTTAGATTCTCCTATTTGCCCTCCGGCAGATTCCACGTTAATTAGAGTCTCAGGCTTATCGGTGTGATATGTTGTAGCGTCCCCCTAAAGCCATGACAAAAGTCACAGGTCAACAGGAGATTGTGGCACTTGTGGCATCCGGCAATTTGCATCCCGAGCCAGTCCCGGTGCAGCTGCGTTTCCCCCTCCTCCGTCAGCGGGGATCCCACGGTGTTCGAGGACGACGGCTTTCCATAAAACGATGCGGGTTACCGCCAACGGCTCTGTAAGGGGCTAATCCGACTGAGCCGGGATCCACGGATCTGGTCGTGATGGGGGGATATGTCTCCCAGTGGAAGGGGTCCATCTGGATTGTATGGTTGGGTGGCATCATGTTCTTTCCTCCTTTCTCCATTTCCTGTGGGCTCTGTTGGATCTTGACATCCTGGGATCCTTCCCACAAGGTCCTTGGCCGTGTTGGCCGGTTGAGGACTCGGGTCTCCCGTGAGTTTGGGTCAATGCTGCACTTGTTCAGGTTGGCTCCGAGGGTGTCTGTGACGCGTTCCTCTTGCCTTCGTCTGCTGGCCACGGCTCCGTTGGGAGAACGTGTCCTGTTTCGGGAGTCTCTCTTCTGGCCGTCGATGAACATGCGCAGCCCAGGTGTTGGCGGGGGATGATCAGGGCATCGAGGACGGAGGTTTCGGCTTGGTTGGCACGTCGGTCGCCCGGCTCCATTCGTCAGATCTTCTCTTCGTGACCCAGGTTCGGGCCATGGACCAGACTGCAGGGAGACCAATGGCCTGGCAGAAGAGGAGCGTGGGTTGAGTCTTGAGAAGCCGGGGCGGCGGGGCCAGCAGAGGGTCACCGATGGTCCCCTTTGCGCAATATCATCCGGGGGGCAGTGGGTTTTTTTATCCCCCTCACCCGTTATTAGGACCGGAAGATATTGTGATGGGCAACCACTAGAAGGCGCAGTTACGCTTCTAAGTCAACTCCAGGAGAGTGCATAATGGTGGTATTATCTGAGAAGGACCTTGCTGTTATCTGTGTGTTTGGGAACCAGTTCCCAGCTGCACGAGTGTTTACCCCGTCTGTGTGAGAATGAATGCGTGGGAAACTAAATGGGGAAACTAAGGCAGGACTGCGTAACCAACAAGTGCTGACCAATCAGTTTGTTGCTTGCTATTAATGAGATGAGTATGTATGAGATGCAAATGAGCATGAGTATATCTGTGCTGACACACCTCTTTGGGTTGGGCTTCCTCCTTGGGCTTCTCTGGACATCACCCGGGTGTGTCAGTCATCTTATATTGCGGCTGTGCTGGCAGATAAGCCCCCCAGCACAAAATGCCGCTCCCTCCAATAAACTCACCACTTTCCAACTAGCCACCTGTGTGAGGCCTCGTTTCTCCCGGCAACGAGATAAGCCCCCTGCAACACCCGTGTAGCTGTATCGACCTACCTTTGACGTGGAGGCCAGGCCTGGGCCCAAAACGCCTTTATCTGGGGTGGGGCCTGGGACTTGACTTATCCGTACGTTACGGGTGGCGCACGCCTGTGGATCTCAACGAGGGTCGTGATTCACCCAGTCACTGCGCCCTCGCCGTTTAACAGCACCCGGCCACAGATGGAAACCGGTTTTGGGGTGAAGAGGAGGCTGTAGCTCAGGAACCCTGGGGTCTCACGCCCCCCAACTTTGGATCTCCAATCCTCCGTGAACCACACCAAACGTCAAGGAACCCAAAATAACCATTCGGCTTCAGGAGCCCGTGAAAACCCTTGAGCTCTTTTCCGGCCCGGGTGCAGCTGCCGTGTTAAAAACCACGTTTTCCTAACCACTGTTCTCGTTGGCTAGAACTCCCCATGTCCCCATGTCACCTTAACTCTGCCCTCTTTCGGGACCTCACTGGGACCTTACCACGCCGAGGCCATTTCGGTCTCAGCCCGTCACTCATTCGCCTTCTCTCTCGCTGGGCAAAAACCAACCCCGGTGAGCCACGTTTTGAAAATCGGCTCTTTTGGGGGGGGGGTGTCGATATCTCCCCCGAGGCTCAAACGCCCCCAAATCAGGGTCACTAACCTGGCCCCTGCACCCCCGAGGGTCCCCCCCCCCATTTCTGCCGAGGCGGGTGGCTTTCGGAGGCCTTGGGAACAGGCAGCTTTAACCAGGCGTCCCTGGCGCAACTAGAATTACCGTGGGAGGCGGCTGCCGGGAACAGACACGCCTGGGCGGCTGCCCCTGGCACCATTCCCGGCAGGGCGTGTTGGGTGGGGGGGCCTGGGCTCCCTGCCCCAGAGCCAGCATAAAAGGGGAGCCCCCGAGCGGCTCCCAGCACCCAGCCGCCATGAAGCCACTGCTGCCCCTCGTCCTCCCGCTGCTCCTTGTCCTGCTGCCCGCGGTGCCCCCCGGCTGCCAGGGCGTCATCATTCCCCGGTGCCAGCTGGCGCGGATCCTGCGGCGGCACGGGTTGGACGGCTTCGTCGGGAGAAAGGTGGCTGACTGTGAGTAGCGGCCCCCATCTCCCCACCGCTGCCGGGGCCGGCTCCCCCGGGGGCTCCCCAGCCCAGCTCCTCCCACCGAATCAAAGGGCCGACTCCGCTCCCAGCCAGCTGTTGGGGGGACCCAGGGCCCAGGCCCCGGGGGGCTCTCGGCTCTACGGGAGGTGGAGGCTCCCCGGAGAGGCCCAGCAGGCAGGGTGGGTCCCCCCTTTGCAATCCCTTCTCCGCGGCGGGCAGGGAGGGGAATGAGCCTCGATTTCCCACCTGCCGGTGGCGTGCTCTGACCACTAGGCACAAGGCTGCTCCCCGTGTCCACGCGCCCGGCCCAGTCCAGAGCTGGGGAGGCACCTCCAGGGCTAAGCAGCCGCTGAGCGGCGGTGTTAGGATCTAGCCCCCAGTGGCCGGCCAGGAAGCCCCCCCCCCAACCCAACCCAACCCTGCCTCTCCCCGCACGCAGGGGTCTGCCTGGCGAAGCACGAGAGCAATTACAACACCAGGGCCGTGAACCGCAACACGGATGGCAGCTCCGACTACGGGATCTTCCAGCTCAACAGCAAGTACTGGTGCAACGACGGGCGCACGCCGGGTGCCAGCAACGCCTGCCGCATCCCCTGCAGCAGTAAGAGGGGCAGGGCAGGGGGCAGGACCCACCCGACACGGCCAGGCCACCCCCTCCACCCCCCCTCTCCAGCCAGCCGGCCGGCCTCCCCTCTGGGCCTCCACCGTCCATCCACCCGCCCTCCCTCCCTCCACCCGCCCCCCACACCTCCCACCCTCCATCCCTCCACCCGCCCCCCACACCTCCCACCCTCCATCCCTCCACCCGCCCCCCACACCTCCCGCCCTCCCTCCCTCCACCCGCCCCCCACACCTCCCGCCCTCCATCCCTCCACCCGCCCCCCACACCTCCCGCCCTCCATCCCTCCACCCGCCCCCCACACCTCCCGCCCTCCATCCCTCCACCCACCCTCCATCCCTCCACCCGCCCCCCACACCTCCCACCCTCCATCCCTCCACCCGCCCCACACACCTCCCTCCCTCCACCCACCCCACACACCTCCCACCCTCCCTCCCTCCACCCGCCCCACACACCTCCCACCCTCCCTCCCTCCACCCGCCCCACACACCTCCCTCCCTCCACCCGCCCCACACACCTCCCGCCCTCCCTCCCTCCACCCGCCCCACACACCTCCCGCCCTCCATCCCTCCACCCGCCCCCCACACCTCCCGCCCTCCATCCCTCCACCCGCCCCACACACCTCCCACCCTCCCTCCCTCCACCCGCCCCACACACCTCCCACCCTCCATCCCTCCACCCGCCCCACACACCTCCCGCCCTCCATCCCTCCACCCGCCCCACACACCTCCCGCCCTCCATCCCTCCACCCGCCCCCCACACCTCCCGCCCTCCATCCCTCCACCCGCCCCCCACACCTCCCACCCTCCCTCCCTCCACCCGCCCCACACACCTCCCTCCCTCCACCCGCCCCACACACCTCCCTCCCTCCCTCCCTCCACCCGCCCCACACACCTCCCACCCTCCCTCCCTCCACCCGCCCCACACACCTCCCACCCTCCCTCCCTCCACCCGCCCCACACACCTCCCACCCTCCCTCCCTCCACCCGCCCCACACACCTCCCGCCCTCCACCCGCCCCCACACCTCCCACCCTCCATCCCTCCACCCGCCCCACACACCTCCCGCCCTCCACCCGCCCCACACACCTCCCTCCCTCCACCCGCCCCACACACCTCCCTCCCTCCACCCGCCCCACACACCTCCCACCCTCCATCCCTCCACCCACCCTCCATCCCTCCACCCGCCCCACACACCTCCCTCCCTCCATCCCTCCACCCACCCTCCATCCCTCCACCCGCCCCACACACCTCCCTCCCTCCACCCGCCCCCACACCTCCCACCCTCCATCCCTCCACCCGCCCCCCACACCTCCCGCCCTCCATCCCTCCACCCGCCCCACACACCTCCCGCCCTCCCACCCTCCATCCATCCACCCGCCCTCCCACCCTCCCTCCCTCCACCCGCCCCACACACCTCCCACCCTCCATCCCTCCACCCGCCCCCCACACCTCCCGCCCTCCATCCCTCCACCCGCCCCACACACCTCCCGCCCTCCATCCCTCCACCCGCTCCACACACCTCCCGCCCTCCATCCCTCCACCCGCCCCACACACCTCCCACCCTCCACGCACACATCTACCCCTCCCGCCCTCCATCCCTCCCGCCCTCCATCCGCCCCACACACCTCCCTCCCTCCCTACACCCTCCCCACACACCTCCCTCCCTCCACCCACCCACCCCCACCTCCATCCACCCACCCTCCTGCTCCCTCAGTCCCCGCACTCTCCTCTGGCCCCTGAGCCTCCACCATCCACCCACCCCCTCCATCTGTGTCCGTACACACATCACACCTCATGTCTCCATCTGTCCATTCATCCACCCATGGACTGACCCCTCCCGCCATCCTCCCATGCATCCATCCACCCACCCCCCCACACTTCCCTAAGTGCCCACACCCTCCTCTGGCCCCCGGCTCACCCCACCCCTCTCTCTGCCCCCCAGAGCTCCTGGATGACAATATTGAGGACGACATCAAATGCGCTAAACTGATCGCACAGCGGGCGCGTGGCCTCACGCCCTGGTGAGTTTCACTGGTACTGGGGGAGGGGAAATGGCCCAGAGGATCCTAGGGGGGGAAGCAGCAAGTGGGGAGAGCTGGGCGTAGAACCCAGGAGCCCCCCCCTGCTCTAACCACTAAACCCCACTCCCCTCCCAGAGCCGGGGAGAAAACCCAGGCATCCTGGCTCCCAGCACCCCCCCCCTGCTCTAATCACTAGACACCACTCCCCTCTCATAGCCAGGGAGAGAACCCAGGACTCCTGGCTCCCCGCGCACACACCCTGCTCTAACCACTAGACACCACTCCCCTCTCATAGCCAGGGAGAGAACCCAGGACTCCTGGCTCCCCGCGCACACACCCTGCTCTAACCACTAGACACCACTCCCCTCTCATAGCCAGGGAGAGAACTCAGGACTCCTGGCTCCCCGCGCACACACCCTGCTCTAACCACTAGACCCCACTCCCCTCCCAGGCCCACCGACACAAGTACCAGAGCATAGGTCCCCTGCCACCCCTGCTCCCCGCCATGCCTGCCCTCTCCACCACGGCCAGATGCATCTGTCCAGCTGGCCACGGGCAGGGCCAGTGCACCGGCCCACGGTCCCCCTTCTCCCCCTGACTCGCTCTGCTCTCCTCCGGCAGGGTCGCGTGGAGGAATCGCTGCAGGGGGAAGGATCTGAGGCCGTACGTCAAGGGATGCTAGACCCCAGAGCCAGCCGCACCGACAGCTGTGGGGCGGGGAGGGAGGGGTGTAGATGGGGATAGATATCAGGGTGCCTATGAGGATGGAGGAATAGCTAAGTACAGGGATTAATGGCAGATTGAGGGGTCGGGGCAAGAGGGGAGGGCAGGGGGCCAGGGAGCTGGCAGACGGCCAAGGTAGGGGGCCGGCAGACCACAGCCACATGAAGGACCCAGGCTCAAAGGGGGCTGAACAGCAAAGGCCTGGAGGGGGGTCACAGAAGTCGCCCTAGAGGCCTGATTGACCCCAGCCCTGCCTTGACCTCCCAGGGGCTGCATCCCCCAAATGACCAGCTATGGGGGGCTGCGACCCCTCCCACATCCCCAATAAACACTGAACCCCTGCACCAAGACTGACGCCTCCTTATTTGGTGGGTTGGGACACCGGGTGTTCAGGGGGAAGGAGCATTTGAATCATCATGTCGGGGCTGGGAGCCAGGACTCCTGGGTTCTCTCCCCGGCTCTGGGAGGGGAGTGGGGGCTAGTGGTTAGAGCAGGGGGGAGGCTGGGAGCCAGGACTCCTGGGTTCTCTCCCCGGCTCTGGGAGGGGAGTGGGGGCTAGTGGTTAGAGCAGGGGGGGAGGCTGGGAGCCAGGACTCCTGGGTTCTCTCCCTGGCTCTGGGAGGGAAGTGGGGGCTAGTGGTTAGAGTGGGGGGAAAGTGCCCGGGATCCTTTCACAGCCTTAGAGGAGAGCACCCCCTGCTGAGGCCCTGCAGAGATTCACGGGGTCTTGGCCGTGCCTCGGCCTTTCACCGATCTCCTGGGAGGTGACTTGTAACCTGGCGCCGCGTCAGTCCCGAAAATCCCTGCATGGGGCATGTCCGGGCTGGGTTCAGTGAGTCCGAGATGTGGGCTGTAAACAGGGTCTTACCTGTTGGTAAGATGGATGGGTAGGTGGGTGGAAGGATGACTAGATGGACATATCCATCCCTCCCTCCATCCATCCTTCCATCCATCCACCCATCCCTCCCTCCCTCCCTCCCTCCACCCATCCATCCATCCACCCATCCCTCCCTCCCTCCCTCCCTCCCTCCACCCATCCATCTTTCCATCCACACACCCATCCCTCCCTCCATCCATCCATCCTTCCACCCATCCATCCTTCCACCCACACACCCATCTCTCCCTCCCTCCCTCCCTCCCTCCATCCTTCCACCCACACACCCATCCCTTCCTCCATCCATCCTTCCACCCACCCACCCATCCATCCTTCCATCCATCCATCCTTCCACCCACACACCCATCCCTCCCTCCCTCCCTCCCTCATCCTTCCATCCATCCATCCTTCCACCCACACACCCATCCCTTCCTCCATCCATCCTTCCACCCACCCACCCACCCATCCTTCCATCCATCCAGCCTTCCACCCACACCCATCCCTCCCTCCATCCATCCTTCCACCCACACACCCATCCCTCCCTCCCTCCCTCCTTCCACCCATCCATCCTTCCACCCACACACCCATCCCTCCCTCCCTCCATCCTTCCATCCTTCCACCCACACACCCATCCCTCCCTCCATCCATCCTTCCATCCTTCCACCCACACACCCATCCCTCCCTCCATCCATCCTTCCACCCATCCATCCTTCCACCCACACACCCATCCCTCCCTCCCTCCCTCCATCCTTCCACCCATCCATCCTTCAACCCACACACCCATCCCTTCCTCCATCCATCCTTCCACCCACCCACCCATCCATCCTTCCATCCATCCATCCTTCCACCCACACACCCATCCCTCCCTCCCTCCCTCCCTCATCCTTCCATCCATCCATCCTTCCACCCACACACCCATCCCTTCCTCCATCCATCCTTCCACCCACCCACCCACCCATCCTTCCATCCATCCAGCCTTCCACCCACACCCATCCCTCCCTCCATCCATCCTTCCACCCACACCCATCCCTCCCTCCATCCATCCTTCCACCCACACCCATCCCTCCCTCCATCCATCCTTCCACCCACACACCCATCCCTCCCTCCCTCCCTCCTTCCACCCATCCATCCTTCCACCCACACACCCATCCCTCCCTCCCTCCATCCTTCCATCCTTCCACCCACACACCCATCCCTCCCTCCATCCATCCTTCCATCCTTCCACCCACACACCCATCCCTCCCTCCATCCATCCTTCCACCCATCCATCCTTCCACCCACACACCCATCCCTCCCTCCCTCCATCCTTCCACCCATCCATCCTTCAACCCACACACCCATCCCTCCCTCCATCCATCCTTCCACCCATCCATCCTTCCACCCACACACCCATCCCTCCCTCCCTCCATCCTTCCACCCATCCATCCTTCAACCCACACACCCATCCCTCCCTCCATCCATCCTTCCACCCATCCATCCTTCCACCCACACACCCATCCCTCCCTCCATCCATCCCTCCATCCATCCTTCCCCCACCCATCCATCCTTCCATCCATCCCTCCATCCTTCGACCCACCCATACATACATACCTCCCTCCATCCTTCCACCCACCCACCCATCCATCCTTCCATCCCTCCATCCTTCCATCCCTCCATCCTTCCACCCACCCACCCATCCATCCTTCCATCCCTCCATCCCTCCACCCACCCATCCTTCCACCCACCCATCCTTCCATCCTTCCACCCACCCACCCATCCATCCTTCCATCCCTCCATCCTTCCATCCCTCCATCCTTCCACCCACCCATCCATCCATCCTTCCACCCACCTATCCATCCTTCCATCTACCCACTCATCCATCCTTCCACCCACCATCCATCCATCCACCTATCCCTCCCCTCTATCCATCCATCCATTCATCTACCCATCTACTCATCCTTCCTTCCACCCATTCACCCACCCACCACCCATCCTTCCGTCCACCTGGTGTCACCGGGGGATGGGTGTCAGGACATGCCTGGTAAGTAACAGCTGCAGCCTTCCCCCACAACTGGGTCTTGCCTCTGCCGGGCCCAGGGCACTTACCAGGTACTGGGGAGTTGAGGCAGCCCAGATGGGAGAGCGACTCAGAGATGCCTGCTCATGTGCCTCAGTTTCCCCTGCCCCCCGATGGCCTGGAGCAGGAGAGCTTCCCCCTGAGAGACAGGGCTGGGATTCACAGCGGTCTGTGCCTGGGCAGCACCAGGGTGTTCGCTGAAGCCTGTGGGGGTGGGATCAGCCCCATAATATATGGGGTGGGGGCAGTGACCCCACCGAGGGGCGGGAGTCACAGTAGCGCACATGTGGCGGTTCAATAGTTTAATCACCCAGGGCTCTGTACTGGGTGTTGACACCCACGTCTACACGCCCACTAATAGCCAGCCAGCCGTGGCCGGGGGCAGCGGGCTCAGAAGGGCAGGAGCCCCTGGCTGTGCAGGGTGAGGTGGCCGCCCAGGCCGGAGGCCAGCTGGTCGTAGCCGTGCTCCGAAAGCACCAGCGGCAGCGTGCGGTAGATGAACTCCCCGTCGAAGAAGTACGTGTAGAGGACGGCCGCGGCCACGAGGGAGCCGGCCAGGAGCTGCAGCCAGACGTAGAGGGAGGCCAGCGTCCTGGGGGGGAAAGAGCGACCGGAGAGACTGCGGAACTCCCCACCACTGGATCCCAGGGAACTCCCCGGGCCGTGGGGCCCGAAGCGCCGCGGGATCCAAACCGGGACTGAATGTTGATGTGGTGCTCCTGGGTTTTAAGGCCACCAGGGGCTATGTGGAACTTCCCACGTCACCCTGGCCGGAGGTCCAGCCCCATGACGTGCGACCAAGCTGCAGCGGCACTTTCAGACCGACATCCCCAGCAGGAGGGAAACCTCGGCCCAGAACCCCAGAGGGTGTCAATCTCTGGAGTCAGCGGGGTGACACCGAAGGGCCCCAGTTGGAGACCCGGCCCCAGAGCCGTGGCGGGTATAAAACCCTCCTGAGGCAGGGCAGAAACTGATCTCAGACCAATGGGGACGACGCGGCCTGGGCCCCGAGGGGCAGGTTATTCCAGCACCGCCCACTAGGGGGTGTCTTGCATCTCTGTGGGAGACGGGATACCGGGCTAGATGGGCTGATTCCTTTCATCCATATCCCTATGTGCGCGCCGATTTATGGCTGCCAGTGGGGAAAAGCCCCGGCATAAATCCAGCAGGGAATAAATGCATGAAATATTTAACCAACAATTTGGGAAACTGCCCAGAATGGACTAGAGAGAGAGAGAGAGAGAGAGAGAGAGAGAGAAAGAAGTGATGCAGTCCGGCCACCCTACCGCGCATTAACTGATGGAAAGAACCCAGGTGTCCTGACCCCCTGAGATGCAAACCCCGATCTCACCACAGCCAGTAGGCGATGCCGCGTCTCTTCGCCACCAGTCGCGTCTCCTGCAGAGTAACCCCGGCGGGAAGTTTGATTAGCGTTTGTATTGCAGCGGGGCCTAGATCTCCGTGGGGATCCGGCCCCCCATTACACACTGCGCACTGCAGAGAAATTGACCAACATCGACACCCCATTGCGCCAGGCGCTGCCCAGACCCCAACCCAGATCAGGGTCCCCCCGTCACGCTGGGCGCTGCCCAGACCGCGACCGAGATCAGGGTCCCCCCGTCACGCTGGGCGCTGCCCGGACCCCAAGTGAGAGACAGTCCCTGCCCCGAAAAGCTCACAGTCTAAACAGACCAGACCAACAACTGAAGATTTTTCTCTCCCCATTTATACAGATGAGACCCAAATTCCCAGCCCGGCCCAGAACGATCCGTGACGTCTCTGGGCACCGCTGGGAATTGGCCGCCGGACCCAGTTCAAGAACCACCAGGTTCCCGATTCCTCCCCCAGCCTGGGCTCTCCTCCCCGCGGAACGTGGGCCCGGCTCGCCGGTGTTTTGGGGGCCCCGTTGCTTACCAACTTGGCTTCCACTATCTCGCACAGCAGTGACCCGGAGAGGTCTTCGCCCTGTTCCAGCTTCTGGCTGTGAAAAGCAAGAGGGAGACGGCGGAGGACGACCGTTCCCCCTCGGATCTGCTCTTCAGAACAGGCGGAAGGATTGGGCTCAGCTGGAAACGTGTTCCTCAAAGATCGGCGGGCAAAGACGAACATGGGCGGGGCGGTGACATGCTCCCCAATCCACCTGACAGCTACACGGCTGGGCTCCCATGTAGATACTAACTCCAACGTTGGGATGGGTTCTCCCGTCTCCATCTAAACCCACCTCCCCGAGAGGCTAAGAGTGGTTTAACTACGTCTCTCGAGACAAGACCAGATCTTTTTATTGGGCCACCTTCTGTGGGGGTGAATTTTCCCCACCCCTGAGCGACCCAGCTGAGACGTCCCCGCTTCTAGCGGGAGCCCCTCCCGAAGGTCGGAATCACTTCCAGAAAAAGCCCTCTTTATATTTCGTGCTTGGGCCAAAGATGATTCCTTCACCATAATGGATCTGCACATGGCTTTCCTTTTAGGATATCTCAGCTCCCCGCTCGACCAGCCGAAGGGGTCTTCTTGAAAACCCCTTGGACAATGAGTTGTTCCTAATAAGCGAAAAACCTCTCTCAATGGGTCACTATCTCATCAATCGTCCTAGACATTTGCGACAGCCAGGATCCTCCGTCCATCACTCAGGGGCCCTTGAGGGACATCTGACCCGGGTCAAGGGGCTCAGGTGAAAATAGGACACATACTCCATCCTTTGGCCACGTTTCAGCCAAGTCCCGCAGCGCCAGAGCCCAAAGCTGGAATTAGGGGTGCCAAACACTCGGGTTCGTGCCCAAAGGAGCGTGGAGCGTGAGGGTTATTTGCTAACAGCGCAGAGACCCTAATACGTATTCGAGGCCCCACTGCGCTGGGAGCTGCGTGGACCCCAACCAGGAGCAAGGTCCTGCCGTGCCAGGCGCGGCCCAGACACATAAGGAGAGTGGAACTACGGCCCATTGACCCCAGGTGGGGGTCTGGCCCCCACTCGCTGACTTACAGCGCGTTCTGCTGCTCCGAGTCCTCCAGCTCTTCTTTCAGTTGGTTTATTTTGCTCTGAAGGACCTTAAAATAAAAGGTCAGGAAGTAAGAACCCAAAGTGCGACTGTGTCTCCTGCCCCACATTGGGGCAGCCCCATGGATGGTCCCAGCCGGCATCATTGTCACAGGCCCCTGAAGCCGCAGGTCCCACCCCCCGTGTGCACCGCCCAGGGTACCGGGCATCGAGCTGGGCTGCTCCGGAGTGTTACAGTCCGGACGGCAATAAACTCTGATACCTCCTGGATCTCCTGTTGCTCCCGAATCGTCTCAGTCAGCTCGGAGGAGCGGAGCTTCTCCTGAAAAAACATCAAGGCCAGTGTTTGGGGGTGTCCTGTTGGCCAACGCCAAACAAGCTGGCATCAGGGGAGTGGCAAAGTTATGATATGCCATGGAGAATATTGCATGGAGGAATAAAACCCTGTGGAGAACAATACCCCGTGGAGAACAATATCCTGTGGAGAACGATACCCCGTGGAGAACAATACCCCGTGGAGAACAATACTCCGTGGAGAACGATACCGCGTGGAGAACGATACCCCGTGGAGATCGATACCCCGTGGAGAACGATACCCCGTGGAGAACAATACCCCGTGGAGAACAATACTCCGTGGAGATTGATACCCCGTGGAGAATGATAACCCGTGGAGATCAATGCTCCGTGGAGAACAATACTACATGGAGATTGATACCCCATGGAGATCAATACCCCATGGAGCATGATACCCCGTGGAGATCAATGCCTCGTGGAGAACAATGCCCCGTGGAGATCAATACCCTGTGGAGATCAATACCCCGTGGAGATCTCTACTTGCTCCAACACTCTTCACCGTCTACGTAAGTGATGTGCCTAAACGATAGGGCAGAAATTTGCATATGCCGATGATCTGACATGCACAAATGAGTCCTGTAGCGTTCAGGACCGTGAAGGAATCCCTCACACCTGACCTTCAGCTCATGGAGGAACACCCAAAAGTGGGGCCAAGATCAACTCCAAGCACTTCAGGGACTCTACTTTCCACCTCGAGAAGAGAACTGCCTGAAACGCTCTGGCTCTCAAGTGATGGGGGTGACACCGGGGCGATACGACTCCACGCCGACCTGGGGTCGTTTCTGACTGCGTCCTCTCCCCTTCCGTGGCCACCTCAGGTAAGTCACCTCCAAGGCGAAGACTCACGTCAACGTTATCCGATCAACGGCCCAGGGCTTCGGACCTTGACCCCGGTGTGCGCAGCTGGGGAGGTGTGGGCGAGAAGCTGTCCTCCCCAACTTACGGATGAGCAGCTGAACCAGACCGTGGCCATTAGCCCGGGAACTTTAAAATCGATGCCTCTACTGTGACTTTCTGCATTAGCAACAAAATAACACGCCAAAGACTACCTGGAACTTCCCATCTGGCAATACACCCCAACCTCGCCTGGCCAAAAGCCCCACACGACCGTCTCCAGATCCAGCTAGGGAACGGCAGAACATCCAGACCTCATCCCCCGTCCTGGTTAAAACAGCCATTCTTTGGCAGGAAGAAGATGTGAGCAAGAAATTTACATCTTGGCCCGTTTACCTTGGCTAGCTGCTTCCCCTCCACGTCCCTCTCCTCCTTGACTCGCTGCAGATCGATCTAGTGACAGAGAGAGAGAGAGAGAGCTATAAGAGAGGCAGAGGCTGGGGGAGGGGTCACCAAAACCACGTGGTGGGGTCACACACGTTCTCGCCTCGCCCTGCCCCAATTAACTACCCAGAACACGGTGTCTCCTGCTGGGATAGCCTCACCCCTCTGTCACGTTGCCGGAATTATTTGGGATCATATAGCTCATTGGTGCGGCCAAGGTCCCGTGGTGGCACCAGGTCTTAGGTGAAGGGGGTCATAACAAGTGTCTATGACCAGGTTAGGGAGGGCTGGTTATGAATATGCCATTGGTATGTGGGTATCTTTTGTGTAACTAAAGTTATGAATATTGGCCTGTACTTCAAACTGCTGCTTGGCTTCTGGGTGAAATCTCAGACAAGCTGTTGTTAACTTGGCTGGCCTGGCTGATGGGCCGTTAAGGACCATCAGCTACACAATGAACTTTGTAAATGCCTGTCCACACCCGCACTTCTCCAGGAATGTCGCCTGCCTGGCCGGAAACTGAATCTTGGAGAGCCAGGTAATTGAACCATGTGACTATGAACCGCCATTTTGCAATTGGACTCTGCATAAGGAAGAGGGGGGTCTTCGCCTATAAGAGGAAGTCTATAAAACCTGAGAGACTTCCTCCATTTTTTGGTCTTCTACCTCCAGTCTTCAGCCTGCCTTGTTTCCAGCTCTGGATGGAACTTTGCTACACGGGGGAACTCTGGCCAAAGGGTGCTGACCCATCCCTGGAGGGGATGCTTTCCAGAGACTGTGATTGGAACCTGCAGTTATTCTACCTTTGCTGCAAGCCTGAACCAAGAGATTTGCCATCACTGCATGTAACTGATTTCTTTTAACCATTCCTAACCCTCACCTAGACCTTTTTCCTTGTATAATAAACCTTTCGATTTTAGATTCTAAAGGATTGGCAACAGCGTGATTTGTGGGAAGATCTGATTTGTATATTGACCTGGGTCTGGGGCCTGATTCTTTGGAATTGGGGAGAACCGTTTTCTTTATTTGGGGGATTGGTTTTCATAACCATTGGTCCCCAGGACAGGTGGCTGCTGGTGATACTGGGAAGCTGGAGTGTCTAAGGGAATTGCTTGTGGGACTTGTGGTTACCCAGTGGGTGAAACCAAAGTATTTTCTGTTCAGCTGGTTTGGTTCACATTAGTGTGGAAAACCCCCAGCTTTGGGCTGTAGTTGCCCCTTTGGAAGCAATCTGTCCTGATCTGACACTCACAGTTGGATCCCACCAGGAACAGCCCCGTCACACCCTCAGTGCAATAAAACTTCCCCACCCAACCCACCCCTGGGACCCTGTCCCTGGCAAACACCCACCCCTGTGGGGGATGTGTTTCCTGCCGTGGGAGCAATCTCAGGGCAGTGACGCTGCATGGCGGGGGTCCGGCCTTCTGGTCAGTCACAGCCAGTGGTGTGGGGTTTGTGCCTGGAAGTGGGGGGAGCTTTGGGGTGCACTATACACCAGCCTGGATAGAGAGGGCCAGGCAGGGCTGGAGTGGTGCGTACAAGACATGCCCAGAGGAGCCCAACCCAGATTAGGGACTCGTCGTACCGGGCGCTGCCCAGACACACCGTGAATGAAGGGGCGGGAGGGGAAACTGAGTCACCGAGAGGCGCAGTGAGCGGCCCCCGGTCACACAGCAGGGCTGGGGAAGAGCTGAGAACAGAACCCAGGTCTCCGGGGTCCCTGCCTGAAGCTCCCACGCTGTGAGGTCGCCCCCCAGGAGCCCCTGTTTTGTGTGGCCCCGGGAGCCCCTGTTTTGTGTGGCCCCGGGGAGCGGAGGCGCTGGGGGCTACCCACCTTCAGCTGCTTCACGGCTTGCTGCAACTCCGAGAGCTGCTGGTGGCTTCGGAGGTTCCCCTTGGTCAGGGTGAGATTCTGCTGGTGAGAACAGGTGGGGCTGTGAGAGCGAACGGGCCAAGGGCCCCACCCCACCCCAGCTTTCCCCTCCGCGCCCGCCGCGGCCGTACCTCCGTCGTCAGCTCCTGGATGGTGAGGCGCATCTCCTGCTTCTCCTCCTCCTGCGGGGACAGATTAAAGTGACCCCCTTTCGAATCGCTGGCAACCGCCCCCCAGGTCCCGCCCCCTGCCCCGCCTCATTTCCCTGAAGCCCCAGCCCTGCTCCGCCTCTTCCCCCGAGGCCAAGCCCCTTCTCCCCCAGCCCATGGTAACCAGACTTTTATACCGGACTTTCCAGTTGAAAACCAGGCACCTAGCAACCCTAAAAGGTACACAGAAGCCAAAAACCGGATTGTTCAGGTAAAACCTGGACGGGTAGCAACCTTAGGACAGACAGAGCGGTCAGACACTTCTCGTTTTCTCAAAAACCCAGTTTTTCATCATTGAATGAGCTGAACGAGGCCCACCAGTAGCTGTGTCGCCGAGGGGGAAACTGAGGCACGGCGCAACTCGCCCACAGTCACACAGCATCCGGGATAGAGCAGGGGGACCAAAAAAGTGACTCTGCCCAGCACCAGGCTATCAGGAAAGCTCAGTGTGGCTGAAGCTGGTGGGAACAGTGGGATTCCCAACAAGGATTTCAGATGGGAGGCTGGCACACTGGGCTAGATGGTGTGGGGACAGGCCCTGTGGGGAGCAGGATAAAGGAACCACACTGCGGGTAGGAGCTTCGAATTGGCCTCCCCTTCTCCTTACCAAACTCTCCCGCTGGCGTTTCAGGAGCTTTAATTCCTTCTGGACGTACAGCAGGCTGGATTTGGTGGCGTCCAGCTCCTCCCAAGCCCCGTCGGTCTCCTCCATGGCGACCGCGGCTCTCCGCAGCCCGAAGCCCCCGAAAGAAGGAGAAAAGATTTCAGGTGCGAACCGGGCGTGATCCAGAGATTCTCCAGGCCTGAGGGGATATACTAACCCCCCCCCCCTCCTGTATTATACAGGTCAGAGAATTCCTAGAGGTGAGAAAAACATCCCACCCTGATTGAAACGTCGCTCGCGGTGGAGGATGCCGCACGACCAATGGTTAATTACCCCTCCCCCACGTTAATTATCCCCCCCCGACCTTTGCGCCAGTGCGCTGATCTGTCCTCCCGGGTCAGCGACAGGGCCGTGCCGACCCAGGGCCTCACCCTGGCTCCCGCCCGGCGCTGCAAACCCCTCACCTGCCCACCTCCTCCTGCACCTCCGCCCGCTCCTCCTGCAGCTTGGCGTAGTCGGCTTCCAGCTGCAGCAGGGTTTCCACCAGCTCCTTGTTCTCCCCTCGCTGACGCTCCAGCGCCAGTTTCAGGTCGTCCGTGTCCATGGCGCCCTGGTGGGGACAAACAACAATGGGTGAGGGGGCTGAGGCGGGCTCGGGGCTGACGGATCGTGGGGCGGAGGCGTCGCAGGAGAGCAAACACCCGGATACCCGTCAATAACATCATGACGTGCTTTGTAGAGCTCACACTTCCAGGGCCCGTCGTGTTTCGCTCGCCCTAAAGATCTTCCCCCCCACATCGATCGACAACTCGCTGACCCCCCCATTCATGAGACCCATGCTCCAGCACACTCGTCTCCCTGCTGGGTTTTGAATTCCAGGCAGTATTATAAAGCTGCGGTGCGCCCACCGCTAGCATACTGCCTGCGGTCCCGGGACTGGAAAAAGTTCAGAGAAGGGCCACGAAGGGCACCTGGCGGGGCTGTCGTACGGGGAGAGAGTAAACAGACTGGAACCAGGAAAGACCGGGGGGTCGGAGACAGGACTCTAAAATTGGGACTGGTGCGGAGAAAGGGAACAGGGAAGTGTTATTTGCCCCTTCGCATCCCGCAAGCAACAGCAGGCGTCACCCGCTGAAAGGAACAGGTGGCAGTTTAACCCAAACAGAAGGATGGACTTGTTCATGCAGCATCCGGCTCATCTGTGGAACTACCCGCCACAGGAATGTCGCGAGGGCGTAACCGGGTTCAGAGCCAAACCGGGTCCAAGGACAGCAATGGCAATTAGTCAAGATGGTCAAGGAAGCAACCCACATGCTCGGAGCAGGGGATGCCCCTAAATCTCTGACAGCCAAGGGGTGGAAGATGGGGGTGGATCTCTCCAGAACTGCCCTGTTCTATGCACTGCCCCTGAAGCTCTGGTAGGGATCACTGTCAGAGCCGGGATACCGGGCGAGGTGGCCCATTGCTCTGCCCTAGCTCAGCCGCTCTGCTGACACTGAAAACTCACTCACCCTTCCCAGGCCGGTCGCACGCCTATAGCAGCCTCTGGGTCTGCAGGGTGGCTCATCGTCTCAGGGCTCTATGAGGTCACCGCCACCCCCCCCCCCCCAAGGAGCTGGCCAGGGCTCTATGAGGTCACCTCCTGGGAATTTTCTGTCATGTCTGCCTCAGTTTCCCTCTGCAACTTTGCATGGCTACCAGGTGGGGGAAACGGGGTTCAAACGCTGCTCCCGGGGCACAGCAGGGGCCGTGATGTGTCGCTGAATGGCCTGTGGAGGATTGAATGGGCCGTTAAAGCCCTGGCTGAAATGCGCCCCCGTATCAGCCAAGGGGACCACAAAGACAACGGGAGACCCAAGAAGGGGGCAACTGACCCTGATCCGTGGGGATCCCAACAGAGGGGCTGTGTGAACCCAGCGGGGGTCAGACTATGGTCTGGGATGTGTCAGCTAGCAGGGACAAGAGCTGGCCTTGAAGGACTCAGGAAGTCACCTGGGACCAAGGGACGGAGAGAGAAAGGGAGAGAAGCCAAGATGTTTTCTTTCTCAGCTCGCTCAAGGGAGGCCATGTACCGGGGCCCCACCAAACCCCACTCTGTTTGGACAAGGCAGATGGGCATCCCTGCAAATCTGGGCGGAGGTGCGCTGGGCCCTGATGAGGGGGACAATTCTAGGCTCAAGAGTGTGCCCCCGAAGTCAATAGGCCACAGGGTTTAAAACAAACACACGCTTTCCCCCATAACACACAATTAACCTGTGGAACTCACTGCCAGGGGGATTGTCATGAGGGCCGAAAGCAGAACCGGGTTCAGGACAGAACTTGGTAAGTTCCTGGAGGATAGGTCCAGCAATGGCCATCAGCCAAGATGGTCAGGGAAGCAACCCCCATAGTATGGTGGTGGTGGTGGGGAGGGGGACCATAAACCTCTGACAGCCAGAAGCCGGGGGTGAAAGATGGGGGGAATCTCTCCAAAATTGGCCTGTTCTGTGCACTGCCCCTGATGCCGCGTAACCCCGAATCCTTCACCCACAGCTGGCCTGGCTCTGGGTCATGGGGGAGGATTAATTACGTCCAGGTTCTAGAAAGCTTGTTACGATTTTAGGAACATAAGAACGGCCATCCTGAGTCCAGTTAGCCTGGTAGCTTGTCTCCGACACTGGATGGAGGGAATGAACAGAACTTGCCACAACCGCAATTGCCGGGTGATCCATCGCCCGTCCACTCCCAGCTTCTGGCACCTGGAGATTTAGGGACGAGATCCCTAGCACATGGGGTTGTGTCCCTCACCATTGTGGCTAATAGTGATGGATTCACCCTCAACCTTCTCCAGTTCTGTTTTGACCCCAGTTCTACTTTTGGCCTTCCCAACATCCTCTGGCAAGGAGTTCCACGGGTTGATGATGCGCTGTGTGAAGAAATATTTCCTTTGTTTGTATTAAATCCTCTGCCGGTTAATTTCACTGGGCGACCCCTGGTCCGTGTGTGATGTGAAGGGGTAAATAACACTTCCTTATTCCCCGTCTCCATGCCAGTGATGATTATATAGCCCTCGGTCACATCCCCCCGCTTTGTCATCTCTTTTCCGAGCTAAACAGTCCCAGTCTTTTTAATCTCTCCTTATATAGCAGCTGTTCCCGCCCCCTCCTCATTTTCATTGCCCTTCTCTACACCTTTTCCAACTCTAACATGGCTTGTTTGAGCTGGCAGGCGGCCTGCTCTGCCCACGGTAGCCAGGCGATGGGCGCACCGTAGCCTTTACCCAGCAGCATATTTTCCGCCTTCTGGTTTTATTTTTCTAAACCACCTCTTGTCCCCACTATTACCCTGCGCCGTCACTTGAATGCCAGCTCCCCCTGCTAAATAAACTCACATGTGAGTTCACTATAAACCTATCTCAGTGCCGCGAGCTCAGCGCCACAGAGATCAAAGGGGGGGAACTGGTAAACTGGGGTCAGTGGGACGGTCTCTCCAGAAGGGACCAATCGCCAACCGTCAGGGGGCTGGGAAGACCAGGGAAATTGGGACGCTCACCCCCAACAAGCAGAGACAAAGCTAAGGGCAGGTGAGAGCAAAGAGGCCATCACAGTGGACGAGTTTACCGCCTCGGCTGTTTACATGGAACTGGCTGGATTCCCCTTGAAATCCCCGTGGTAACATTGTTCCGTAACTAATAATTGTTCTGTCTCCCCTGGAATCGCCGGTTCCCCAGCGACCGCTCTTCCCCAGGCTATTCATTTAGTTGCCCTGTTTTGTTTTTAGTCTTCGCCACCGTGGGGACGTCCACGACCGCCGGCTGCCTCTAGGCATTTCGCACCTGGGGCCAAATTCCTCCTGGAGAACTAGGAAGTTGAAATTTCCCAGCAAAGACTTTTTAACGACGCCCAGCGGGAGCCATTAAAAGTACCCGCCGCTCGCTTGCTTGTCAGCAAAGTTTCCTTCTGAACTGGTACGCCAATGCAAATTACAGCTCGGCCCCGTTAGCCTAATCAAAGTCGTAGTTCCGATGGCCAAAATACCACGGTGATGGACACCTGAGATACCTCTAAAACAACTAGATGGGAGTGTGCAAAGGTGTCCCCCCGTGCTAAAGACACTGTCTTGGACGCTGCTACAGCGTTATGTCGGGACCTTCACTGACATGAGATGAATTGTCCAGCCTCAGACCAGTTCACGAGAGGGTGGGGGGCGGGGGGTCCTAAAGGGGTCCATGAGACAAAAAGAAGATTGGGCTTAATGGGAATCAAAGCTTCCCATTCTTGCAATGGAAGTTAGGTGCCCAACTCCCTTAGGCTCCTGTCTACACTGCAATGTAAGCTGCAGACCCCGGGCTTGAGGGTTGTTTGTAACCCAGGGTTAGGAACGGTGGGACCCTCACACCCAATGTCCACATGGCAGGACAGGGGGGCCGAAGCGCAACTACCCACACCTCAGACATAGAATCATAGAAGATCAGGGGTGGAAGGGACGTCTGGAGGTCATCTAGTCCAACCCCCTGCTTAAAGCAGGACCAACCCCAACTAAATCATCCCAGCCAGGGCTTTGTCAAGCTGGACCTTAAAAACCTCTAAGGAAAGTGATCTACCACCTCCCGAGGGAACCCATTCCAGTGCTTGACCACCCTCCTAGTGAAAAAGGTTTTCCTAATATCCAACCTAAACCTCCCCCTCTGAAACTTGAGACCATTACTCCTTGTTCTGTCATCTGCTACCACTAAGAACAGTCTAGATCTATCCTCTTTAGAACCCCCTTTCAGGTAGTTGAAAGCAGCTATCAAATCTCCCCTCAGTCTTCTCTTCTGCCGACTAAACAATCCCAGTTCTCTCAGCCTCTCCTCATAACTCATGTGCTCCAGCCCCCTAATCATTTTTGTTGCCCTTCTCTGGACTCTTTCCAATTTTTCCACATCTTTCTTGTAGTGTGGGCCCCAAAACTGGACACAGTGCTCCAGATGAGGCCTCACCGATGTCGAATAGAGGGGAACAATCACGTCCCTTGATCTGCTGGCAATGCCCCTACTTATACAGCCCAAAATGCCATTAGCCTTCTTGGCAACAAGGGCACACTGGTGACTCATATCCAGCTTCTCATGCACTGTAACCTCTAGGTCCTTTTCTGCAGAACTGCTGTCTAGCCATTCGGTCCCTAGTCTGAGTGCAGGACTCTGCACTTCTCCTTGTTGAACCTCATCAGATTTCTTTTGGCCCAGTCCTCTAATTTGTCTAGATCCCTCTGTATCCTATCCCTACCCTCCAGTGTATCTACCACTCCTCCTAGTTTAGTGTCATCTGCAAACTTGCTGGGGGTGCAGTCCACACCATCCTCCAGATCATTGATAAAGATATTGAATAAAACCGGCCCCAGGACCGACCCTTGGGGCACTCCACTCAATACCGGCTGCCAACTAGACATGGAGCCATTGATCACTACCCGATGAGCCCGACAATCCAGCCAGCTTTCTATCCACCTTATGGTCCATTCATCCAGCCCATACTTCTTTAACTTGCTGGCAAGAATATTGTGGGAGACCGTATCAAAAGCTTTGCTAAAGTCAAGGAACAACACATCCACTGCTTTCCCCTCATCCACAGAGCCCGTGATCTCATCGTACATCCTAGTGGCCTCCCAAAATAATGGCCACTCTAGCCCTTGGCTTGTGGTGCGGTGTGGGAAAACTCAGCAGTCCAGAGGGATCATGGGATACTTTTAGCGGAATCCCAGTGGGGCCACGTCCACACAGCAAAGCAATGGGGTTTGAATCCTGGCTCCCGGCTTGACTCAGCTGGGCTCCCCCATCCTCATGGGAGCTCGGGTTGGCGCAATTTGTGGGTAGGCAGAACAGGGGGCTAGGCCCACGCCGGAGTTTGAACGTTGCAGTGTAGACATAACCTGGAGGAATTCCAGGCCAAAGCAAGCAGACTATTAGCGCTGCAAGAGAGAGAGAACACTGGAGTTTGTGGATGAGAGGGGGTTGCAAGTGCTTTGGAGGACAGGATTAAAATTCAAAATGATCTGGACAAACTGGTGAATTAGTCTGAAGTAAACAGGATGAAATTCAATAAGAACAAATGCAAGGAACTCCACTTGGGAAGGAACAATCAGTTGCACACACACACAACAGGAGTCCGTCAGGAAGTGATCTGGGGGGCCAGAGGGGATCACAAGCTAAATACGAGTCAACAGTGTAACACTACTGCAAAAAAATCAACCGTCATTCTGGGGTGTATCAGCAGAAATGTTGTAAACAAGACATGAGAAGTCATTCTTCCGCTCTGCTCCGCTCCGATACCGTCTCAGCTGGAGTCTTGTGTCCAGTTCTGGGCGCCGCATTTCAGGAAGGATGTGGGCAAATTGGAGAAAGTCCAGAAAAGAGCGACAAAAATAATGAAAGGTCTAGAAAACACGAGCTAGGAGGGAAGATTGAAAGAACTGGGTTTGTTTAATCTGGAGGAGACTGAGAGGGGACATGAGAACAGTTTTCAAGTACATAAAAGGTTGTTACAAGGAGGAGGGAGAAAAATTGTTCTTAGCGTCTGAGGATAGGACAAGAAACAACGAGTTTAAATTGAAGCGAGGGAGGTTTAGGTTGGACATTAGGAAAATCTTCCTGATTGTCAGGGTGGTGAAGCACTGGGATAAATTGCCCAGGTTGTGGAATCTCCCTCAGTGGAGATTTTTAAGAGCAGGTTGGACAAACCCGTTAGGGACGGTCTAGATAATACTTAGTCCTCCCACGAGCGCCGGGGACAGGACTAGACAATCTCTGGAGGTCCTGTCCAGTCCTACGCCACAACAAATCAAACATGCAAGCCCACAAAGGGGAATCAGCCGGCCAGCCAGCTGACTAGAAAGGACCTGGGGGTTAGAACAATGCAGCTGTGAACAAGGCGAATCATTCCGGGGTGTACAAACATGAGGGTCACATGGGAAGCCACGGGAGGGCATCATCCCGCGCCGGGGAGGCTGGCTCCAGACCTGAGTGCCCTGCGCTTCAGGAAAGACGGCGACGAACTGGAACGAGCCCAGCGGAGAGAACTGTTCGGTATAAATAAGGAACGTTGGTGCTGCGTAACGTGTGCAATTAGCTGTTTTAATAATGTCTTTATGAGGTCATGTTATGTGAATCACTGCTTGTCATGACATCCAACATGGAGCAGATGAACTGTGACCCTTGGACTCCATCTTTGTAAGCTGACTTGTTTACAGCTAGGTCACTGGATTCCCCTGGCTCAAACCGGACAGAACCGGCTTTTCCCGCCGGAGCCAGCCCCCAACTTTCTATCCCCTCAGGACTCTCCCCACCATAGAGACTATATAAGACCTTGCTCAGCGCCTGCGCGGGGCCGTCCATTCCAGCAGCCGCGCGGGTACGGGCGGGTCTTTCCACCGCGCCAGAGCCGGCGAGAAGAACACTGTCCACCGCGTAGTGAGACTGAGGGAGGAGAGGCCTACCATCGCCATCCCCACCACACCAAACCCACCTGACCTGTGAAGGGTCCTGCTGCTTTCCCCGTGACCAGCATCCCGGGGGGTTTACCCGCCTGCAACGAAGTCCATCCGTCGTCGGGACTCCCCCAGTGGTCCCCCTCGAAGGCTCCCGATCAGCTGGAGAGTAGAAGGTCCTGGGTCTTGCATCCGTGCATTGTGTCCACTGCGCCTAGAAAGATTTCTGCACTGGGACACCGTTTGTTGTTTTCTTGGACACCAAAGGAGGCTTTGTGGATCGGAGGTTCAAGCCCCTAGACCAGTCACTGATTCACTGTTTATATTCGTGTTTCTCCCCCTATTTTACCCAGTTTCTGCACCTTGACCTTAATAAACTCCCCTTTGTTTGTACCATTTTACCTTGTCTTCTCTTCATTTTCACTGCACCACACGGGGAGGGAAGGACACACCTATGGTCAGCTAATCTAACCGGTGAGGCACCTTAAAGACTAACTAAAGTATTGAAACATAAGCTTTCGTGGGCTAATACCCACTTCCCCACTTATGACAAAGAGTCTTGTAGCACCTTCTAGACTAACAGATTTTAGGGCTCATGAGCTAAAAATCTGTTAGTCTAGAAGGTGCTACAAGACTCTTTGTCGCTTTGGCAGATCCAGACTAATATGGCTCCCCTCTGATACGTCCCCACTTATGTTCGCTGATGGGGAAAAAAGCATAAACCTGAAAGGGTGAAGCAAGAAGGTCGGAGCCAGGGCCTCTGTCTTGGAGGCCCTGAGGAAGAGGGGGCCCCTCCAAGGGGCTGTTTAAAAGCTGGGGCGCAGAACCCATCCTGGGGATCGGTGACACCACAAAATAATCTCCATCTGCTGGGATGTAGTCTGAACCCACGGCCTCTTGTCCTGCCCTCTGGGGGTGAGAGAGAACGACCCGCCTCCATCTTTCCTCGAGGGTCCGAAGATCGCTCGCCTGTCCCCCCTTCACCTCTTTTCCAAACCGAGTGTCCCCAGACATCAACAGAGACACCGCTGAGGACCGTGTGCTCCCTTGTGACGGGGATGGTACGATGGGCGCAGGGTCAGATCAAAAGAATCCCCCTTTGACAAAATGTGTCTCACGTCAACGACTTCGCGACCGTCCCGCCCCCCCCCCCCCATTCCACACCATCTCCAGGCCGGAATAATCCCTTGCAATTGAAGACTCTCCTCTAGGCCGCCTGCGACTTCTCGCTGGGTTATATCGTGGCTCGGGTTAGAAGCCGACGAGAAGGCCTAGGGGTGCGGGAAGGTTTTGAATATAGGCTGGAGGAGGAACGTGAGGTCACGTCCCGTTTAACATTCCAGCACCGGCCGGCCCTGGTGAAAAGTCCCAGGTTCCTGCTGGTTTCCATCTGGATCGATAAAGTGAGACCAGCCTACAGCTACATGGCCGTCCGCTCCCTCTATGGCTGGCTGGCTCCCGGCTCCAGGAGTGCAACAGCCAGTCCTGTTGCAGCAGGTAGGGGAATTGGGACCAAAGGCCAGTGTCCCCTCCCTTGGCTCAGCACCGCAGCCTGGAGGGGCCTATTGCAGGAACTATATTCACCCTGCCCCTTCTGTCTGTGCGCACACCCCCCTCCTGGGGACGGGGCGAGGCCAGCCTTTGCAGGTTGTTTCTGTTTCACTCTGCATCGGATGACCCTTCGGTTGTTTCTGTTTCACTCTGCATCATCCCTTCAGGTCTAGCAAAGCCATTTAATACTGGCTGGATTTCCCACTGTGAATTCCTCGCAGACGTCCCCCAGGGGCCTCCGGCACGTAGGAAAAATCCCTCCCCTGCCTTACTGCTCGAGGTGAAGGTAAAACTCTCCGCGTGCGATAGGACAGGGGGAAGGTGGGGCAGGTAAAGAGACCCCGTATTTCAACACTCTCCTCCCTGTGTGGATACTTACAGACCAGGATCAGGTCATCACAGGTCTGACTTGGGAAGGGGGTGGATGGATTCTGGGCTGGCTGGGCCCATGGGTTTTATCTCATGTGATTGGGGACACTCCCACCTTATCCTCCACTTGATGCTCTTCCGCTCCATTCCCCAGGAGTTAATCACCCCGGCAGCATGTCGGTCAAACTCCTCCTGCTTGACATCCTGAAAGAGCTGAGCGAGGAACAATTCAAAACGTTCAAATGGCGGCTGGAGAACGGAGCCGGTGGCAAGAAAATAAGCTATTGCAAATTGGAATTAGCCAGCCGGAAAGAGACTATCGACGTGATGACGAGCCACATTGGAAGCGGTGAGGTGCTGGAAGCAGCCAGGAGGATCCTGGATGCCATCCCCAGGAAAGATCTCGCTGACAAGCTCATGGAAACAGGGCCAGGTAAAGGGAATTGAGGAAAACAGGGCCAGGAATCTCATTAGCAAGAGATTTTGAAAGCCCAGTGGACACCCATCTTTGGGGTCTCCACAGCGTCTCCTCCCCATCCCCAGATCTGTCCTAATGGCCCAGGCCAGACCCACCTAACAACTGGGGCACAAGTTAGCCAGGTACGTATGGCCCTTGGGAAGCTTTGACGTCAGGCCGAGCGACAGGGGGCTGGTCAAGGTGATTCAAACTTGAAGGGACTGTGACTCTGTGGACTCCTGCCGGCTGTTCCCAACCCCTATTTGGGTCCATAGCTGCCACCCCCAAAGCCCTCGGGCCTAACACCTCCCCCCCCCCCATTCGCCGTCCTGAACTCTGGTGGATCGACGCTCACTACCTGACTAGCTCAGCAAGTTCTTGGGTTAATCTTTGGGACACGCACTAAGAAAATGATGTTAAGACTATTTAATGTATTTATTTTACATAGCAAAGCAAGCTCAGCAGAGACAACAGGAGCTGCTAAAGGAGACCCCCGAGGGCAGCATGGAAAGGTAAACCAGGGTGTGGTTGCGGGAGGGTGGAGGATTGTAGGGATGATAGTGGCCGCTCTTACCTCAGAAATGCTGCTTCTTATACCATGAGGAGCAGCGGGACTAGGACGTGTGTGTGATAAATTGAGAGATGTGTGAACTTCCCTTTGATTTGCAAGGAGGCCGCTCGCTCTGTTTCCCTCTCTCTCTCACTCTGTTTCCCTCTCTCTCTCTGTTTCTATTGCGTCTATTGTCCTCTCTATCCAGACGGCCTCTCCGCTCAGTCTGACACCCTGGCTCAGGAACGCCGGACTCGCCGTGCTTTGAAACCTGAAGTCGGGGCGTCTCCCCTGAGCCGAGCTGGGACTCAAGGGGTATTGGAAGAAAGGCCAGACCCGGCGTCCGTCTCGGCCGTTCCACTCTCAGAGGAACGTAAACTCTGCCCCTTTCCCTCCACTTAAATGAAACCCAGGTAGCTGCCTTGAAGCCAAAATAAGTGTCCACGTGATTTCTTCAAACCAGCGCAAGTTTTATCGCTCCCTGGGCGGCTCCCTCCCGACGGCTCCTTCGTCTCATCAGCGTCACTTTCACTCCCAAGCCCTCTTCTGAGCCTCCCACGTTTTCTCTGCTAAGTTTCCCCTTTCTCCTTCCAGTCCCTTCTTAACACCCACTTCTTTCCCGGCCCTGCTCTCCCATGAAGCGGTATCCCCCCCCCCCCCCCAGCGGGGTTTGGTCAGTAACACCGCCTGGGTTGGTTTGTCTCATTGAGCTTGTGAGGGCCAAGGGGGCTAGATCCTTGTCTCCTGTCTCTGCACATGGCTGGCTACAGTCGTGGGGCACCATAACCATGAAATCATTGACAGAAGCTGAATGTTCGTTGGGTTAAAGTTCACCAGGACCAAGGTTTTGGCAATCGGGCTAATCCGTGGAGCAATGAAAGCCGTACAGGTGGGTCGGGATCACAAAGGCCTCAGGGTCAGATATTCATCTTTGGGCCTAGTTGTATTTTTGGCATTCGCAACCTCCCCGGGATGCCTGTGCGCCGGGTGAAGACGTGTTTCCTCTTCTTTGTCTGAAACCTGCCGCCCGTTAATCTGCTCGGGTGAAATAGGCAGGGAAGGGCTCCACCGTCTGTGTGTTACGAACCTATCCAGGAAATTGACACATTTACAGAGCCCTGACTTTTGCCTTCCAGAAACCCGGCTTGCTTTATATTCAGCTCCTCACAAACCTTGGGGCTGGGCGGGGCTGGCGTTGGCCTTGCAGATAAAAGCTAGGCCTGGGAAACTGGTGACAAAGCAAACACCCCAAGGTCGACAGGGATCCGTCTCCCTGCCCCGGGAAGTCCTGCGTCTGCACGTATATAACACCAAGCGCGGCCTCTTTCGCTTTCCAGCAGAGCCTGACACAACGCAAAGCCTGCAAGTAGCTTTTTAAACAAACTCTTTAAGGTGAGCCCACCCCCTAGACTCTCTTGAGGTTTTTGCCCCCCCCCCCTCCTATTATCTGCATAAAAATTGAGACGGTCCAGCTATCTAAGTAGCCCCTGGAATCACAGTTAAATCCCCCCCCCCCCCCAAGCTCTGTGCAGGAGGAGGGGATGAGACTGAGCGGTTTGCTAACCCAGGTTGAGGTCTCCTGGCGAGAAGCTCTAGAGAAGCGCAGGGGGTTCTCACGTCGTGTGGCGAGCAGACCCGAGACAGCTGTGAGCGTGGAACACCGGGGCGGCTGCTGCTGAAAAAGGACCGTTGGAAAGTCCTCTTTGAACGTGCCCCTGTGCAGAACGTAGTCAGTCAAGTCACCACGGACGCCAAAGGTCTCTGTTTCTTCCCCCCCCCCCCCCCCGTCCTCTTTCTCCCCAGGCCGCTCAGACCCATGGCTTCGGCTTCAGAAATGAAGGGGGCTGTTGTCCGCGAGATCCTCACCACGAGCCTCCAGAGACTGAGACAGGATCAGTTTGAAAAGTTCAAAGCCGTGCTGTGCGAGACGTCCCTGAAGGAGCTGGTGGCCGGAGGAGAGTCTTTCCTCGACCAACCCAATCAATTCCAGAGGGGCGCCAGCCTGGAAAACCTCGTCGAGGATTTGATTGGCAAATTCGGCCGGACTTACGCGCTGAAGGCGGCCGCAACAGTGATGGAGAAAATCGGGCAAAGGGACCTGGCGAAGGATCTCCTGGGAGAAATGCAGGGTAAAGGGAGGAGAACGGGAGGGAGGGGTGGATTTGAGAGGTGGGTGGGTCGCATGTTGAGCCTGCTTGGGAGCAAGAGGCTGCTCTGCAAATCAGCAGTGATGGCAAATAGATCCAGGGGACAAATTGCCGACCCCGGTTCCCCGGCGCACCCAAAGGTGCCGCGGGAGCCACCCAATGAGGCTGAAAGTCTCCCGTGAATGGGCTGACTGGTGCCACTACCCAGCGAATCTCACATGCCACCAGAAGAGATCTCTCACCGTGGTTTGGCACCTCGGCTTCCAGGGGAAGCATGAAAATCCGGGGGAGTAAGTCAGCTTCATTCTTCTGAAACTCGGACACGTCTCTGCTTGGGACCCTAGGGGGATGGGAAAGGAATGAGATACATTCCCGGAGGACAGGTCCATCAGTGGCTATTAGCCAAGCTGGGCAGGGCCACAGCCCCACGCTCTGGGTGGCCCTAAATCTCTGACTGTCGGACGCTTGGACGGGGTGATAGGATGGATCCCTCGATACTCGCCCTCCGGGGCACCCGGCATTGGCCATTGTTGGAAGACAGGATCCTGGGCTACATGAACCTTTGGTCTGACCCAATCCGGCCACTCTTATGACTCCTGGGTTCTATCCCCAGCTCTGGGAGGGAAGTAGGGTCTAGTGGTCAGAGCTTTTGTTTGGCGTTGCTATGTGGCTGTTCCCCAGCTGCCACACCCCAGAGGTGACTGCATCTCAGTGCCAGGAGACCCATCCCCTTCAGCATTATGTGCAGCTCTTCCCCAGCTGCCACACCCCAGAGGTGGCTGCATCTCAGCTCTGAGTGAGCCCCCTCATTCCCTGTGCAGCGTCGCAGTGTGGCTGGTTACCCAGCTAGAGACCCCTTCGGCCGGCTTCTCGAGGAAGCTGCACCCTCGGGGAAGTTCCAAAACTTGGGAAGTGCGGTAGGACGCCCGCCGCTCACTCCCCTGGGCTGTGCCCGGAGGCCAAATAAACCCAAGCCCGACGACCCTGGGGCCAAAAGGACTAATGCCATAAACGGGAATCGAGCGGCAGGGGAGAAGTTCCTCTCGGGCTGGATTGGGCCCTGGTGCGGCCGCTGAGGGATCCCCTGTCCTATTCTGGTGGTCACCGTTCACGGAGGACGTCGGTCGATCGGGGGAGAGAAGGATCAGCCGGGAGGAGGATTAAAGGGTTAGAAACCTGGCTGAGCGCGAGAGAGGCCGGCAGCTCCAGAGAGACCCGGGGACGAGAACTGAGCGGCCCGGCTGCGGCCTGGCCTCATGCAACTTTTCTGATTTCTTCCAGCCCTGCAGGAGACCAGACACGGACTGAGGAGAAAACCCAAAGAAACCCCCAAAGGTGAAGTAGAGACCCAAATGGGGGGTGCTCACTGCTCAACCCCGGGCTCTGGCACAGGCCCTGCCCCCCTCCACTCCGTCCCTCCCCCTCTTCCTCAGAGCCTCCTGCATGCCGTGAAACAGCCCCGACGCGCCGGGCGCTGCCCAGACCCCCACCGAGATCAGGGCCCCATCGCACCAGGCGCTGCCCAGACCCCAACCGAGATCAGGGCCCCGTCGCACTGTGTGCAGTGCCGGGCGCTGCCCAGACACCCATTATTTTAACTGAAATTAAAGTTTTTTCAATGAAACAAACTGAATTTTAAAAACCGCCTTGGAAATCCGTTTTGCCCGTCCCAGGACGGGGAACCAGCTGGAGGGAAGTGAAAACTGTTTGTTTCCACTCCAAAGTTTTCACGCAGCCGCTTCTTTGTGGGCACCAATTTCATCCCGCCGGTAACTGGAGACTTTGTGTTTCTCTAGATGAAGGTTCCTACTGCAGACTTCTCTAAGATTTTCCCTCCGGCTTCCTTCGAGGACATCCCGGAGCGGGAAAGACCCAGCCGCAACATGCTGATCCTAGTCCTCTATCCAATTAGACAGCAAGAAAGGGCGACTCCTTCCCACGCCCGCCTGTGAGCAATTCATACTATGGGGCCGGTTGTGCCAGGCTGCTCTGGTGTCGGAAACCTCCCCGGACGGCTGGAATTTTTCCAAGGAAAAAAAATGGTTGGTGGAATAAAACCCCCTTTTTAATACAGAAATTTGTAGGACGCCCTTGTTGGCTTCCAAAGCTTATATATAAAAAAAACCTCAAACCCAATCCTGTCTTTGAAATAAGAACGTTTCAAGTGACTTGGGTTTGGGGTTTTTCCCCAGTTTTGAACAGTTTCAACAGAATACGAGGCTGTCATTACGCAGCCCCAATCCCTACAGGCGTTCTCCCTTCAAACACACAACTCCCCGAACATGGGAGGGAGCCAGGACTCCTGGGTTCTACCCAGAATATGTCACTTTCTTTCTGGGACTGAGGCCAGGTCCCCTGGCCGTCTTCCTGGAACTGGATGCATGCTCTGAGCCTCAGTTTCCCCAGGGCTGCAGGGATGGATAAAAAGGGGGGTGAGGCCGCGGGGAAGGCAGCTTTGGACAGAAGCAGTCATTGGTGGGGAGGAGCAGAGGGAGTCCCGGCCCCCCTCCCCCACAGCCCCCTGTCCCGCGGGTGGGAGGTGTTCCTGGCCATTCTCCAATCACCACAAACAAGCTCTTACCTCCCCCGGCCTCCACCTGGCACCGCGAGCCCCGGCCCAGCTAACTGGGGTCCGGATGCCGAGCGCCTGAGGCCGTGTTTACGGGACACCCCGTGCCCCCGCCGAGACTGGCACGTTGGGGGAGATCAGGGCCCTGTCGCGCCAGGCGCTGCCCAGATCCCCCACCTGAGCGACGTCAGAGCCCGCGCAGTCCCCCCTTGTCCCGAGATCTCCATCGCGCCAGGCGCTGACCAGCCCAGCCCCAGAGCCCAAGGCAACGGGGCAGGATGAGGGGTCAAAGCAGGGCCAAGGGAGAGCAAAGAGCAGCCGAGGTCCCCAGGATCCCGCCCCACTGACAGGCCGCAACCCCCCTTCCTGGGCTGGACCCACACATGCTGGGGGGGGGGGGGAAGCGTTCCCTGACTCCAGGACTGAGCCGGCAGCCCCAGCGCCTCTCTGGGAGCTCCCGTGGTGGGGCCCAGCCGGGTGGGGTGGGGGGTAGGGGTTTGACACCAGCCATGGGGCAGGACTGCGCTGGAGGGAGGGGGCCAGGCCCAGGTGTTGGTTCGGGTCTGGGGAGCGACCATCAGGAAAACTCCAGATTCGAGGCAGCCCTGGGCAAGAGCCGGGGGGGGGGGGGGGAGCTGGGGAGACATGGGGAGGGGGCCATGCCCCAAGCCAGCCAGTCCCTGCCCTGGGGTCAGATGGGAGCTGGCGCCCCCTAGAGGGGACAGGCTCATAGGCCTCACGCCAGCCCTTTTCACCCGGGCCGCATCTCGCGGGGTCCCTCAGCTAACCCCCCGGTCCAAGCGAAGGGAGGCTGCTGACCACTCAGCAACACAGCCAGGCTGTTACCGCGGCAGCCACCACGGGCCCCGGCCCAGCCAATCAGAGGCCAAACGACTGGTGCTGCGGCCGGGGGACACCCGGAGCCAATGCAGAGCCTGGCACTGCTCACCGGTCACAGTGATCAACAGAGCAGGGCGGAGCGCGACCCCGCTGGACGCCGACGCCCCGGCCCCGTTCGGAGGCTGAGCCGTGACCCTGCTGGACGCCGACGCCCCGGCCCCGTTCGGAGGCTGAGCCGTGACCCTGCTGGACGCCGACGCCCCGGCCCCGTTGGGAATTGGCCAACCATTGGCCCGTCTGGAATAAACTCAAGAGTCGCCAGGTGCATTTTCAATCATTTGGATTTTTAATCCCACTCAGCTGAGGGGCCGGCGAGCCCTCGGGTCCCGGCCGGTCTCACGAGCTCGGGGCCGGCGAGCCCTCGGGTCCCGGCGGGTCTCACGAGCTCGGGGCCGGCGAGCCCTCGGGTCCCGGCGGGTCTCACGAGCTCGGGGCCGGCGAGCCCTCGGGTCCCGGCGGGTCTCACGAGCTCGGGGCCGGCGAGCCCTCGGGTCCCGGCGGGTCTCACGAGCTCGGGGCCGGCGAGCCCTCGGGTCCCGGACGGTCTCACGAGCTCGGGGCCGGCGAGCCCTCGGGTCCCGGCGGGTCTCACGAGCTCGGGGCCGGCGAGCCCTCGGGTCCCGGCGGGTCTCACGAGCTCGGGGCCGGCGAGCCCTCGGGTCCCGGCGGGTCTCACGAGCTCGGGGCCGGCGAGCCCTCGGGTCCCGGCGGGTCTCACGAGCTCGGGGCCGGCGAGCCCTCGGGTCCCGGCGGGTCTCACGAGCTCGGGGCCGGCGAGCCCTCGGGTCCCGGCGGGTCTCACGAGCTCGGGGCCGGCGAGCCCTCGGGTCCCGGCCGGTCTCACGAGCTCGGGGCCGGCGAGCCCTCGGGTCCCGGCGGGTCTCACGAGCTCGGGGCCGGCGAGCCCTCGGGTCCCGGCGGGTCTCACGAGCTCGGGGCCGGCGAGCCCTCGGGTCCCGGCGGGTCTCACGAGCTCGGGGCCGGCGAGCCCTCGGGTCCCGGCGGGTCTCACGAGCTCGGGGCCGGCGAGCCCTCGGGTCCCGGCCGGTCTCACGAGCTCGGGGCCGGCAGAGGGACTTTTTCTCTACGAGTCACGGGCTCGTCTCCCAACATCCCCCCAGGACACCGGCGGCTGAGCGCTGCCGAGCCGAGCGGAAGGGGCCGTCCCCCGACTCGATTTCCTACAGTCCGATGCCCCCTAGTGCCCAGTCCTGACTGCCAGGGGAGAGCACCACGGTGCCCCCCAGCGCCCGGAGGGGGTTCTCACTCCAGATCCGGGCCCCCCGGTGCCTCCCCCGAGGCAGCGCCCTTGGTGTTGAAGATCTTGGCCAGCAAGGAGCGGCTGGTCTGGGCTTTCAACTGGATCTCCCGGGCCTTGGCCAGCTGCCCAGCGAGCCGGCGCCCGCCGGCGCCCGCCTTGCGCTGCTGGATCTCCTCCTCCGTGGGGCGCTGGGCGAAGCCCCAGCTCGTCTCCCCCCCGGGGGCGGGGGCGGCGGCGGCCCGGCGGGCGAAGCGCTGGCTGGTCTCCACGCTGCGCAGGTAGAAGCTGGTCTCGCGCTTGGCCTGGGAGATCTCGGCCCGCATGCGCTGCTGGCGGACCTGGCGCTCGTAGGCCAGCCGCTCGCTCAGGTGCGGCCACCTGAACCGGTGCAGGTACTGCGGGGACGGACGAACAGACGGACGTCTCACTGCCTCTGCCCGGACGGACCCCGCTCCCCAGCCAGGGCCCAGAGAGAACCCAGGAGTCCTGTGCCCCCGCCCCCCCCCCCCACTCTAATCACTTCCCTCCAAGGGCCCAGAGAGAACCCAGGAGTCCTGTGCCCCAGCCCCACTCTAACCACTAGACACCACTTCCCTCCAAGGGCCAGGAGAGAACCCAGGACTCCTGGCTCCCAGACCCCCACATCTCCGCTAGCTACTAGACACCACTTCCCTGCATGGGCCAGGAGAGAACCCAGGAGTCCTGTGTCCCAGCCTCCCACCCTCCCACTCTAACCACTAGACACCATTTTCCTCCACAACCCAGGAGTCCTGGCCCCAAGCGCCCCCCCCCAGCCCCCACCCACCAGACCACACTCCCCTTCCAGAGCCAGGGAGAGAACCCAGGAGTCCCGTCTCCCAGCCACCCCTGCCCTAACCACTAGCCCCCACTCCCCCGCCCCGGAGCCGGTACCTTGATGTTCCACAGGTCGTAGTGGAAGCGGCTGCGCCGCCGGGTGCTGATGGGTGTGTTGTGGAGACTGGCGGCCACCAGCTTCGCCAGGCGCTTGTCCCTGAACTCCACCCACCCCTCCGTGTAGCTCTTGTCCCTGACACCAGCTTTCTTCTTCCGCTGCCGGACGAAGGGCTCTGGGGGGAGGGAGAGATCAGCCCCGGCCGGCCCCCCCGCCAGCTCCAGACCCGCTCAGCGCCGAGATGCAGCCACCTCTGGGGCGGGGCGCGTGGGGAACAGCCACATATAACGCCGTGACCTATTTTCGGCCAGGGAGCGAAGGGGAGTCCCATGTGCAACCGGAGTCAGCGATGCCAGCTGAAGACAGGATTTTGCCAGGACGCCTGGGTTCGCGCCCCAAACAATGGGTATTGGGTGAAAACCACCAGGGAGATATGGTGACTACAAAGGGTCAGGGCACGTCAGTGTAACCGATGTCCCGCCCCCACCCTGGCCCCCTTCAAGTGTCCGGCCCCGAGGGCCAGGGGAGAGCGGCCCCTGCCCAGCCCCCCCCTCCCCGGACTCACCCTCAGGCTGCAGGAAGATGCGCCCGACCTCCCCGTAGACGCTGAGCAGGTTTCGGACGTGCCGGGGCCGGAAGCGGGGCGGGATGTGTCCCAGGTACACGATGCCCGGTACGATCTTAGAGGTGACGGGGGCGGCAGGTGGGGGGCTCCTCTCCTCGCCCGCCCCCTGTCCGTCTCCTGGGGGGCTTCCGTCCTCGTCAGCCCCCTGCCCGGCCCCCACGGGGCTTCCGTCCTCATCTGCCCGCTGTGGTTCCTCCAGCATCCCGGGCGCTGCCCCCTGCCAACAGGGAAGGGTTAGATCCAGGCTCAGGTCACCCCTGACCGTCAGGTCCCCCCCACAATCCCCCCATTCCTGGCCCCACAGCTCCCCCATCCCCCCCAGCCTCCCCATGTCCCCCCCATTCCCCTCCCCACAGCCCCCTACCTGCTCACCCCATTCCCCGCCCCTTAGGCTCCCCTATGTCCCCTCCCATATCTCCCACAGCCTTTCACCCCATTCCTCAGCCCCCATCAATCCCACCCCCACAATCCTAACTCTTCCACCCCATTCCCCCCCCCCCTCCATATCCCATCCTCCCTCCCCAGGCCCCAGCCCCTCCCAGACCCCAGGGACTCTGCTGTCCTCCCCCAGCCCCACATTCTCCAGCACCCCCGACTCCGCCCCCATCCACGCCCCCTTCCTGCTCGCGCACCGTCTCTCCCACATCCCCCTGCGCCCCCCCACCTGATCTCATGCCCCCCCTCCGCATCTCTCCCTTCCCCAGCCCCCCACCTCTCACGTGACCTTCCCCCAACATCCCCCAACCTACCGCTCCCTCAGCCAGCCCCGCCCCGCCCCGCACGTTCCCTCCCCACCTCGAGCCCCCCAGACCCACGTGCTCTTGTCCCCAAATACCCCGCAGCCCCCCCAACCCCCATTACGTGACCCCTCCCCCCTCACTCGCTCGCTCGCTCCCCGCTGGTCTCACTTCACGGCCGGGGACCATGCGTGGGGCGACCGACCCGGAAACGAAAGGGAGAGGGGGCGTGACCAGAACGTTCAGGAGGAAATGGGGGGAGGAGACAGGGCGGGGAAAGGGGCGGGGTCAGAACGTTCAGGAGGAAATGGGGGAGGAGACAGGGCGGGGAAAGGGGCGGGGTCAGAACGTTCAGGAGGAAATGGGGGGAGGAGACAGGGCGGGGAAAGGGGCGGAGTCCGATCGCCCTGAGGAAGCGGGGGCGGGGTCAGAACGCCCAGGGGGGAGCCGGGGCGGAGTCAGAACGCCCAGGGGGAAGACGGGGAGGAGCCAGAGAGGCGGGGGGCGTGGTTGGAGGGAAGGAAGTGGGGGGCTGAAGGAATAACGGGGGGGGGGGGGGGCAGGGGAAGGTGAACACAGCCCTCCCCTGGCACCTGTGCGAGCTGACCTCCGGCCGCGCCCTGCCTCAGTTTCCCCATTTGCCCCTGCCATTATCTTGCCCAGTGTCCAGAGAACGGGCCTGTAATTACCCGGGTCGTCCCGTTCACCCCTTAAAAACTGCCCAGACATCAGCTGTCTTCTCGGCCTTCCCCACAAGATGTGTTGAAATCAACACCCGCGGCTCCCTCCCCCCCCTCCCCCATGCGGGTACAGCCATGGGGCGGATGGCCGGCCAGTCAGCAGCTGCCCCATCCACCCCACGGCCAGACGCCAGGACCCTCTCCCTCCCGATTCCAAAGGACCGGAGAGGCTGCTGAGAAGTCACAGAAATGGCCCCGGGGCTGGAGAAGTCGCCTGAGGGGGGGAGGTTGACGGAGTGGGGGGTGTTTCGTGTGGGAGATCGGTCGCAAGGTGGTGGGACGGGGGCATCGAAGCCCCCTCACGGGGCGGGGGGAATTCCCGGGTGCAGCTGGTCTTTAATCTGGAGGAGGGAGGCAGAGTTGCCTGGGAGATGAAGCCAGACGCAGCCCAGTGGCTAACAAGGCCGTAAGAACCTCAGAGCGGCCGTGGCGAGTCACATCATGACCCATCGACCCCAACTTCCCGGCCCCGACAGCGGCTAGTGCCAGAGCTTCAAGGGAGCGCCTGGAACGGGGCCACTCCGGAGCGATCCCCCCTCGTCTGCCACGCCCGGCTGCTGACCGTCAGATTTCAGGTCATCCAGAGCATGGGGCTGCTGCCTTGAGCCCCTTGGCCGACAGCCGTGGACGGATTTATCCTCCAGGAGCTTCTCCGGTTCCTTTCTGAACCCTTCTGGACATCACAACGTCCCCTGGCAGTGAGTTCCACGGGTTAACTGTGCATTGTGTGACTAATTCTCTAGTTGTTTTTTCCACACCCGTCTACACCTCTCTCCTATCGCCCCCCACTCCCCCAGTTATTGCTTTTTGAAGCTAACCAGCCCCGCTCTTTTTAATCTCTCCTTCTTTGGAAGCCAGCCCCTCCGTCCTTCAATTTCAGCCGCCGTGGTGGGGCCTGGTTTGAGACGATCCCCTTGGAGCGCTTTGCAGGCAGCGTTGGGCCTAACACGACCCGGGCCTGGGGGTGGAAACGAACTCCCTGGGGAAGTGGGGGATTTCGGCCGACGCAGGCTGGGAGAGCAGCACCGGGCGCGTCCAAGAGAGGCCAGAGGTCTGGGACCGGCTGGGAGGGGGTCCCCCGGATGGGGGAGGGGTCCCCAAGCTCAGGGGACCCTTTGGGGGAGATGGGCCAACGCTCCAGGGTCCCAGGTGAATAGAACTTGCCCCCCATCTCCAGCGGGATCACGGAGCAGCAGTTTGCAGCTTTCACCACTAGATGGTGCCCTGGCACCGCTGGCATCACTCATCCTGCCCAGGCCCAGGGCAGAGACCGGCTAGGGGGACATGGCAACAGGAACCAGAATTGGGGGGGGGGCATATCCCAACTCAAGATATCAGACTAGGAGCCAGGACTCCTGGGTTCTACCTCTGGCTCTGGGAGGGAAGTGAGGTGTAGTGGTTGGAGCGGGGCGGGGCTGGGAGCCAGGACTCCTGGGTTCTACTTCTGGCTCTGGGAGGGAAGTGAGGTGTAGTGGTTGGAGCGGGGCGGGGCTGGGAGCCAGGACTCCTGGGTTTTATCTCTGGCTCTGGGAGGGAAGTGAGGTGTAGTGGTTGGAGCGGGGCGGGGCTGGGAGCCAGGACTCCTGGGTTTTATCTCTGGCTCTGGGAGGGAAGTGAGGTGTAGTGGTTGGAGCGGGGCGGGGCTGGGAGCCAGGACTCCTGGGTTCTCTCCCCCACTCTGGGAGGTGAGTGGGGTCTGGTGGTTAGAGCAGGGGAGCTGGGAGTCATGATTCTCGGTTCCTTGCCTCCCTGCCTGCCCTCGGTTTTCCTGCCGCTCTCCCGGGGAGCGAGTGCAGCAAGGCTGGGGAGGAGGCGAGCTAGGTCGGGCTGGGGAAGAGCAACGGGATTACGCTGAGTGGGATTTCTCCTTCAGCCTGCTTGGGGCCATAATCCCCTGGGCCATCCTGGCGGGAGATGGAGGAGATTATCGGGGTGGGGGTGCGCGGCCGCAGAGGGATAGGGCCCCACTGCCAGAGGGCTGGGCTGGGCCTGTCAGCCAGGGGGGACGTGGTGAGACAGCGAAGGGAAGGACGAGCCGGGGGTCCCCCGTGGCTGGGAACGACACTGAGTGCTGAGCCGCCAGCGGCCGTGTCCGCTGCAACGGACGATGGGATTTGGGAGCGGGGCCGGGACTTCGTGGTCCGTCCACTCCTCTGGCCCAATGGGCCCACAGAACATCGTCTGCCCCCTGCCTGCAGCCCCAGATCAGACCCGGGGCCCATGTAGCCTGGTACCAGAGAACGAGAGGGGAGTGTATGGGGAGAGAGAAAGGGAAAGGGTTGTTGTGTATGGGATAGATAGATAGATAGATAGATAGATAGATAGATAGATAGATAGATAGATAGATAGATAGATAGATAGATAGAGGGGGTGGATGAGGATAGATAGATAGATAGATAGATAGATAGATAGATAGATAGATAGATAGATAGATAGATAGAGGTGGTGGATGGGGATAGATAGATAGATAGAGGGGGTGGATGGGGATAGATAGATAGATAGATAGATAGATAGATAGATAGATAGATAGATAGATAGAGGGGGTGGATGGGGATAGATAGATAGATAGATAGATAGATAGATAGATAGATAGATAGATAGATAGATAGAGGGGGTGGACGGGGATAGATAGATAGATAGATAGATAGATAGATAGATAGATAGATAGATGGGTGGATGGGGATAGATAGATAAAGGGGGTGGATGGGGATCGATAGATAGAGTCAGGCAGGGCTGTCGGGGGGTGGACAGGGAGCTGGATCCCAGAGCGGTGCCCATGGGACCGGACAGCCAGCAGAAGAGTGAGCCGGAGGGCAGATCGAAATGTCCCGGGGGTTTAGCAGCCGATCCTGTTTAATAAGGACTAATGGCTGTTGGAATTAGGCCCATGATTAGGATGGGGGGGGGGATCATTTCCCTTCTACTCTCACTCCTAATTCCCGTCTCTCTCCACTAATCCGCACCCCCCCGGGCGGCACAGACGGGCAGCTGTCTCCTTCCCCTGCTAATACAGCCAAATCCCTGCCAGAGGCCGGCCCGGCCCAAAGCCGGCCCCACCCGCGGCTGCAGAACCCTGGGCCTTTTATTGTAATTAAGAGGGATGATTTAATTGCAAGATGCAGAGGAGAGCAATGGGGGGAGGGGCAGGGAGCTACAGGGATGCACAGGGGTGGGGTTAGCAGCAGGGAAACTGGAGTCTTGGGTAAATTAATGGGGGCCAGGCCCCCAGCTGGGGGTCAAGGGGTCGTGGTTCCATTGGGGTCAATGGGGCCAGACTCCAGCTGGGGTCAAGGGGCCGTCGCTCCGCTGAACAGGGTCCTAAAAAGAACTAGAGAAGTTCCTGGAGGGTGGGTCCATCAGTGGCTATTAGCCAGGCTGGGCAGGGATGGGGTCCCTGGCCTGGGTTTGCCGGAAGCTGGGGATGGGCGGCAGGCGATGGATCACTGGATGATTCCTGTTCTGTTCATTCCCTCCGGAGCACCTGGCAGATAGGACACTGGGCTGGATGGACCATTGCTCTGCCCCTTGCTGGCTGTTCTTATGTTCATCAGTTCACAGAGGAGGGTTGTGGGGGAATAGATAGAAGTGGTGGATGGGGAGGGATAGATAGCGGTGGTGGATGCGGTGGGATAGAGGCAGTGGATGGGGAGGGATAGATAGCGGTGGTGGATGGGGAGGGATAGAGGCAGTGGATGCAGTGGGATAGAGGCGGTGGATGGGGATGGATAGAGGTGGTGGATAGTGATAGATACAGGTGGTGGATGGGGATGGATAGAGGCGGTGGATGGGGAGGGATATAGGTGGTGGATGGGGAGGGATAGAGGCGGTGGATGGGAAGGGATAGATAGTGGTGGTGGATGCCGTGGGATAGAGGCGGTGGATAGTGATAGATACAGACGGTGGATGGGGAGGGATAGAGGCGGTGGATGGGAAGGGATAGATAGCGGCAGTGGATGCGGTGGGATAGAGATGGTGGATAGTGATAGATACAGGCGATGGATGGGGAGGGATAGAGGCGGTGGATGGAAAGGGATAGATGGCGGTGGTGGATGCGGTGGGATAGAGGCAGTGGATAGTGATAGATACAGGCGGTGGATGGGGAGGGATAGAGACGGTGGATGGAAAGGGATAGATAGCGGTGGTGGATGCGGTGGGATAGAGGCAGTGGATAGTGATAGATACAGGCGGTGGATGGGGAGGGATAGAGGCGGTGGATGGGAAGGGATAGATAGCGGTGGTGGATGTGGTGGGATAGAGGCAGTGGATAGTGATAGATACAGGCGGTGGATGGGGAGGGATAGAGGCGGTGGATGGAAAGGGATAGATAGCGGTGGTGGATACGGTGGGATAGAGGCAGTGGATAGTGATAGATACAGGCGGTGGATGGGGAGGGATGAATGCCGGGGGGGCGGGTGCACAGGAACGGTTAGATGGATTCCCCGGATTAGGGGCCGGGGCTGGCCGCAGCCCCCCGGGCGGATCAGCCTTGCTTCTCCCTGCTTTAAGGGATGAATTAATGCAATTGCTGGTTTTCCCTCCGAGTGCCTGTCCCGAACAGCTGGTGTTTGTGAAGTGATGAGCGAGGGGCAGGGAGGGGGGTGGGAGAGGGGAGGGGGCCACCCCCAGTCATCAGGCCCACGGGCCCAGCCAGACCAATACCCCACCCCCGATCAGACCCACACCCAGCCCCATAGCCCCCCCCCCCAGCCCAGTGGATTGGAAATGGACACAGCTCCGAGGCCTCTAGCAAAGTGGTTTTTCTCTCTTTCCTTTTATGAAAGGAGCCGCCCAGACCCCCCCCTCCCGGCACAGAACAGCCCCCGGGGCCGGGGCACCGAGCGGGTCAGCGCCAGCCCCCGCCTCCTTCTGCCAGGAGGTCACTGAGATGTTTTATCTCCAGTGTTAGGGAGAGAACCCAGGAGTCCTGGCTCCCAGCACCCCAGCCCTCTAATCACTAGGCCCCACTCTCCCCCGCAGAGGGACCAGGAGGTTGGGGGGGTGGAGCTCAGGGTCCCTGCCCTCCAGGTTCATCCTCTCAATTTAGGTCAGGTCGGTTCAACCCCGAATCCCCCTTCGGCCCCACCCCCCGGCCTGGCAAAAGGGGGGCAGAGAAAGAGGGATGAGAGGTGTAAAAAGTGAGAGAAGGTGACAGGCGGAGGCAGAGGGATGGGCAGGGCCAGGCGGAGGGATGGGGGTGGGCAGGGCAGAGGGGGGGGGGCAGGGATGGGCAGGGCAGGAGGAGACAGGAGGATGGGGGTGGGCAGGGCAGAGTGGGGGGGGGCAGGGATGGGCAGGGCAGGAGGAGGCAGGAGGATGGGGGTGGGCAGAGGGGGCAGAGCCGAGCCGGGCAGGGCGGAGGGATGGGCAGAGCCGGACAGGGCAGGGCGGTGCTCGCCAGCCAGAGCGCAGCGACTGGAGCTGGGGAAGGTGCCAGCCAGCGGAGGGACAAATGCGCTGCCCGTAGCCCTGCCCCCCCCCCCCCCAGCCAGCCCTCTCGGACACCCCCCCCCCCCCCGGCAGCTCCCAGCTGTTCCCATCGCAGCCGGGAGACGGGGACAGCCGGTCCCAGCCAGGGGACCCCGACCTGCCTCCCCCGGGGGTGCCACAGACCGGAGACAGCTGGCAATGCAGCTGGGGGCCAGGGAGAGAACCCAGGAGTCCGGGAAGTCCGAGTCCAGGGGGAGCAACTGCAGGTGAGTTGTGAAAGGAGAGTCGGGGATGGGGCTCTAGGGAGGCGTTGGGGGTCAGATTGGGGGACTGGGGGTTCCATCTAGGGAGATGTCGGGGGGTTGATCCAAGAAAGTCGTGGGGGGAGCTGGGGGTTGGTTCGGGGAGGGGTCTGAGGTTGATCTGAGGGAGATGTCGGGGGTTCAGTCCAGGGGAGATGGGGGTGATATGGGGAGACATGGGGGGAGTCAGGGGGGTTGATCTGGGGGAGTAGAACTGGGGGAGATGTCGGGGGGTCCAGAGGATCAGTCCAGGGGAGATGGGGGTGATATGGGGAGACATGGGGGAGTCAGGGGGTCGATCTGGGGGAGTAGAACTGGGGGAGATGTCGGGGGTTCAGAGGGTCAGTCCGGGGGAGATGCCAGGAGTCTGGGTGTTCAGCGGGTCTATCTGGGGGAGATGTTTGGAGGCTCGGGGGGGTCAAACCAGGGGAGATGTCGGGGGGCTCAGGGGCTCAATTCGGGGGAGACGTTTGTGGGTTTGGGGAGTCAAATGGGGGGAGACGTTGGGGGGCTCTGGGGCTCGATTTGGGGGAGACATTTGGGGGTTCAGGGAGTTGAATGGGGGGAAATGTCAGGGGACTCGGGCTCAATTGGGGGAGATGTTTGGGGGGTTCAGGGAGTCGAATGGGGGAGATGTTGGGGGGCTCAGGGGCTTGGTTTGGAGGTCCAGGGGATTCAAATCAGGGGAGATGTTGGGGGGCTCAGGGGCTTGATTTGGGGGAGACATTTGGGGGTTCAGGGAATTGAATGCGGGGAGATGTTAGGGGCTCGATTCGGGGGAGATGTTTAGGGGTTTGGGGAGTCGAATGGGGAGAGATGTCGGGGGGTCAGGGGATCATTTCTGGGGAGACGTTTGGGCGTTGGGAGAGTCGAATGTGGGGAGATGTCGGGGGGCTCAGGTGCTCGATTTGGGGGAGACTGAGGGTTCGGGGAGTCGAATGGGGGGAGATGTCGGAGGGCTCAGGGGCTCGATTTGGGGAGACGTTTGGGGGTTCGGGGAGTCGAATGGGGGGAAATGGGGGGCTCAGGGGCTCGATTTGGGGGAGACATTTGAGGGTTCGGGGAGTCGAATGGGGGGAAATGGGGGCTCAGGGGCTCAATTTGGGGGAGACGTTTGAGGGTTCGGGGAGTCGAATGGGGGGAGATGTTGGGGGGCTCAGGTGCTCGATTTGGGGGAGACATTTGGGGGTTCGGGGAGTCGAATGGGGGGAAATGGGGGGCTCAGGGGCTCGATTTGGGGGCAACGTTTGGGGGTTCAGGGAGTCGAATGGGGGAGATGTTGGGGGGCTCAGGGGCTCAATTTGGGGGAGACGTTTGGGGGTTCGGGGAGTCGAATGGGGGAGATGTCGGGGGGCTCAGGGGCTCGATTTGGGGGAGACGTTTGGGGCTCAAACCAGGGAGATTTCGGGGGATTCCGGGCCTGCGCTTCCCCCTCCAGCCCGTGAAGCGCTCGGGGCCAGCCCAGCCATGGGGCAGCCGTGGCCCCCGCTCCTGCTGCTGCTGTGGGGCTGTGGGGCAGGGGCCCAGCAAGGCACCCAGCCCTTCTCCATCCGGCTGGAGGGGGACGTGACGCTGGGGGGCCTCTTCCCGGTGCACGCCCGGGGCCCGGCCGGGGTGCCCTGCGGGGGGGTGAAGAAGGAGAAGGGGATCCACCGCCTGGAGGCCATGCTCTACGCCCTGGACCAGATCAACGCCGACCCCCAGCTGCTGCCCAACCTCACGCTGGGCGCCCGCATCCTCGACACCTGCTCCCGGGACACCTACGCCCTGGAGCAGTCGCTGACCTTCGTGCAGGCCCTGATCCAGAAGGACACGTCCGACGTGCGCTGCGCCGACGGGCGGCCCCCCCTGCTCACCCGGCCCGAGCGGGTGGTGGCCGTGGTGGGCGCCTCCGCCAGCTCCGTCTCCATCATGGTGGCCAACGTCCTGCGGCTCTTCGCCGTGAGTGGCCGGGGCGGGGGGGGGGGGTCGGTGCCCCAGAGGTGGGGGTCTCCCGGACATGGGGGGAAGGGAGGGCAGGCCCTGTCCCTGGGGGGGGGGTCTCCTAGATGTGGGGGGAGGGGCTGGGAGCCAGGGCTCCTGGGTTCTCTCCCCGGCTCTGGGGGAGGGAGTGGGGTCTGGTGGGTAGAGGGGGGAGGGGCTGGGAGCCAGGACTCCTGGGTTCTCTCCCCGGCTCTGGGAGGGGAGTGGGGTCTGGTGGGTAGAGGGGGGAGGGGCTGGGAGCCAGGACTCCTGGGTTCTCTCCCCGGCTCTGAGAGGGGAGTGGGGTCTGGTGGGTAGAGGGGGGAGGGGCTGGGAGCCAGGACTCCTGGGTTCTCTCCCCGGCTCTGGGAGGGGAGTGGGGTCTGGTGGGTAGAGGGGGGAGGGGCTGGGAGCCAGGACTCCTGGGTTCTCTCCCCGGCTCTGGGAGGGGAGTGGGGTCTGGTGGGTAGAGGGGGGAGGGGCTGGGAGCCAGGACTCCTGGGTTCTCTCCCCGGCTCTGGGAGGGGAGTGGGGTCTGGTGGGTAGAGGGGGGAGGGGCTGGGAGCCAGGACTCCTGGGTTCTCGCCCAGCTCTGCCACCAATGGCTAACGGGTCTCTGCTGCCGAGTCGGGAAGCTCCTGGGTGCAGGGGGTTTTCTGGGCACCGCCCCGGTCTGTGCAGGGACCTCCCGCCCCTCTGCCCCACCCCCAGATCCCCCAGATCAGCTACGCCTCCACCGCCCCCGAGCTCAGCGACAACAACCGCTACGACTACTTCTCCCGCGTGGTGCCGCCCGACTCCTACCAGGCCCAGGCCATGCTGGACGTGGTGAAGGCCCTGGGCTGGAACTACGTCTCCACGCTGGCCTCCGAGGGCAACTACGGCGAGAGCGGGGTGGAGGCCTTTGTACAGATCTCCCGCGAGGCCGGTGAGGGGCTGCGGGTCGGGGGCACCGGCAGGACTGGGAGGGGGGGGGGAGGCAGGGCCGGGAGTGAGGGGCACCGGCAGGGCTCGGCGGGCGGGGGCAGGGCTGGGCGAGCAGGGGGCTGCGGGTCGGGAGTGAGGGGCACCACTCCCCGTGACGGGGGCTCCCTGTCGCCCCCTGCAGGTGGCGTCTGCATCGCTCAGTCCATGAAGATCCCGCGGGAGCCCAGGGCCGGCGAGTTCGACAAGCTGATCAAGCGGCTGATGGAGACGCCCAACGCCCGCGGGATCATCATCTTCGCCAACGAGGACGACATCAAGTGAGTTTGGGGCCCCCCCTGGAAATTCACGACCCCCCCCCAGGAATTCGGGACTCACCCGCTCGCTCCGTCGCCCCCTGCAGGCGGGTGCTGGAGGCCGCGCGTCGCGCCAACCTGACCGGGCACTTCCTGTGGGTCGGCTCGGACAGCTGGGGCGCCAAGATCTCGCCCATCCTGCAGCAGGAGGAAGTGGCCGAAGGAGCCGTCACCATCCTGCCCAAGCGGGCGTCCATCGACGGTAATGGGGACCCCCCCGCCGCCCCCCTCAGCCCCGCGCCCCCCACCGGACCCCCACTGCTCACAGCTCTGCACCCCCAGTCACCCCACCACAGCCCCGCACTCGCCACCAGATCCCCCCACTGCTCACAGCTCTGCACCCCGTCACCCCCAGATCCCCCGCGCCCCGCACCAGATCCCCCTCTGCTCACAGCTCTGCACCCCCAGTCTCCTCACCAGACCCCCACAGCCCCCCGCCCCCTGCCAGACCCCCCTCTGCTCACAGCTCTGCACCCCCAGTCACCCCACCATAGCCCCGCACCCCCCACCAGATCCCCCCACTGCTCACAGCTCCACACCCCGTCACCCCCAGATCCCCCACAGCCCCGTGCCCCCCCACGAGACCCCCCACTGCTCACAGCTCCGCACCCCATCACCCCCAGATCCCCCACAGCCCCGTGCCCCCCACCAGATCCCCCCACTGCTCACAGCTTCACACCCCATCACCCCCAGATCCCCCACAGCCCCGTGCCCCCCACCAGATCCCCCCACTGCTCACAGCTCCACACCCCGTCACCCCCAGATCCCCCACAGCCCCGCACCAGATCCCCCTCTGCTCACAGCTCTGCACCCCGTCACCCCCAGATCCCCCACAGCCCCGCACCCCCCACCAGATCCCCCTCTGCTCACAGCTCTGCACCCCGTCACCCCCAGATCCCCCGCGCCCCGCACCAGATCCCCCTCTGCTCACAGCTCTGCACCCTGTCACCCCCAGATCCCCCACAGCCCCGCACCCCCACCAGATCCCCCCACTGCTCACAGCTCCGCACCCCGTCACCCCCAGATCCCCCGCGCCCCGCACCAGATCCCCCTCTGCTCACAGCTCTGCACCCCGTCACCCCCAGATCCCCCACAGCCCCACACCCCCCACCAGATCCCCCCACTGCTCACAGCTCTGCACCCCGTCACCCCCAGATCCCCCACAGCCCCGTGCCCCCCCACCAGATCCCCCCACTGCTCACAGCTCCGCACCCCGTCACCCCCAGATCCCCCGCGCCCCGCACCAGATCCCCCTCTGCTCACAGCTCTGCACCCCGTCACCCCCAGATCCCCCACAGCCCCGCACCCCCCACCAGATCCCCCCACTGCTCACAGCTCCGCACCCCGTCACCCCCAGATCCCCCACAGCCCCGTGCCCCCCACCAGATCCCCCCCTGCTCACAGCTCTGCACCCCGTCACCCCCTGATCCCCCACAGCCCCGCACCCCCCACCAGATCCCCCCACTGCTCACAGCTCTGCACCCCGTCACCCCCAGATCCCCCACAGCCCTGCACCCCTCACCAGATCCCCCCACTGCTCACAGCTCTGCACCCCGTCACCCCCAGATCCCCCACAGCCCCGCACCAGATCCCCCTCTGCTCACAGCTCTGCACCCCCAGTCTCCTCACCAGACCCCCACAGCCCCCCACCCCCTGCCAGACCCCCCCCACTGCCTGCAGCTCCACACCACCAGTCACCCCTCAGATCCCCCACAACCCCGTACTCCCCCAGTCCACCCACCCCCTGCAGCTCTGCACCCCCCTTTCCTCCCACCAGACCCACCCGGCTCCCAATAGCACAGCACCCCCCAGTGCCCAGCCCTGCCTGCCAGGGGAGAGTGCCCCCTGCCCATCCCCTGCCCCACGGCGCCCCCCAGTGCCCAGCCCTGCCTGCCAGGGGAGAGTGCCCCCTGCCCAGCCCCTGCCCCACGGCACCCCCTAGTGCCCAGCCCTGCCTGCCAGGGGAGAGTGCCCCTGCCCCACGGCGCCCCCTGCTGACCCCCGTCTCCCCGCCCCAGGCTTCGATCAGTATTTCACCTCCCGCTCCCTGGAGAACAATCGTCGGAACATCTGGTTCGCCGAGTTCTGGGAGGAGGATTTCAAGTGTGAACTCACCCGCCCGGGGGCGCAGCCGGGGGAGCCGGCGCGGAAATGCACCGGTACCGGGGGCAGCGCCGGGCTCCGGGGGGGGGGGGGTTTGATTCCCCCCATGGCCGGGGGGGGTGATATTTGGGGGGACACTGGACTTGGGGGTCTGATCTCTCAGGGATGGACGAGGTTGAGGGTCTGTGGGGGCAACTCCCTGGGGGGGAAGGAGACGGGGCCCCCTGGGCCCACCCTCCGCAGGGTGCTCCCCCCCCCCAGCTAATCCCCTGCATGGGGTGTTCTCAGCCGCTCACCCCCGGCTCTTCGGAGAGTCCAGGGGGTTGGGAGCTGCCCCAACACCCCAAATCCAGCTATCTGCCCGCTGAGAATGGGATGGGGGGCCCCTAGGGAGGCCAGCTCAGGGGCCCCCTGAGCCAGCCAGTCCCTGCCCTGGGGTCAGACGGGAGCCAGCACCCCCCAGAGGGGAGGGGCCCCACCCCCCTCAGCCCCTCTGTGCCCAGGCGAGGAGCCGGGCCCCGCCCCCCTCAGCCCCTCTGTGCCCAGGCGAGGAGCCGGGCCCCGCCCCCCTCAGCCCCTCTGTGCCCAGGCGAGGAGCCGGGCCCCGCCCCCCTCAGCCCCTCTGTGCCCAGGCGAGGAGCCGGGCCCCGCCCCCCTCAGCCCCTCTGTGCCCAGGCGAGGAGCCGGGCCCCGCCCCCCTCAGCCCCTCTGTGCCCAGGCGAGGAGCCGGGCCCCGCCCCCCTCAGCCCCTCTGTGCCCAGGCGAGGAGCCGGGCCCCGCCCCCCTCAGCCCCTCTGTGCCCAGGCGAGGAGCCGGGCCCCGCCCCCCTCAGCCCCTCTGTGCCCAGGCGACGAGCGCATCGGGCAGGACTCCACCTACGAGCAGGAGGGGAAGGTGCAGTTTGTGATCGATGCCGTCTACGCCATGGCCCACGCCCTGCATGACATGCACCTGCAGCTGTGCCCCGGCGCCCCCGGGCTCTGCGAGCGGATGGACCCCGTGGACGGGCGCACCCTGCTGCACTACATCCGCGGGGTCACCTTCAACGGTGAGGGCTGCGGGGCGGGAGTGAGGGGCACCGGAGGGGGGTGGGAGCCTAGCGCTGGGCTAGCAGGGGGCTGCGGGTTGGGGGTGAGGGGCAGGAGCCCAGGGCTGGGCTAGCAGGGGCTGCGGGTCGGGAGTGAGGGGCACCGGAGGGGGGTGGGAGCCCAGGGCTGGGCTAGCAGGGGGCTGCGGGGCGGGAGTGAGGGGCACCGGAGGCGGGTGGGAGCCCAGAGCTGGGCTAGCAGGGGGCTGCGGGTCGGGAGTGAGGGGCACCGGAGGCGGGTGGGAGCCCAGGGCTGGGCTAGCAGGGGGCTGCGGGTCGGGGGTGAGGGGCACCGGAGGGAGGTGGGAGCCCAGGGCTGGGCTAGCAGGGGCTGCGGGTCGGGAGTGAGGGGCACCGGAGGGGGGTGGGAGCCCAGCGCTGGGCTAGCAGGGGGCTGCGGGTCGGGGGTGAGGGGCACCGGAGGGAGGTGGGAGCCCAGGGCTGGGCTAGCAGGGGCTGCGGGTCGGGAGTGAGGGGCACCGGAGGGGGGTGGGAGCCCAGCGCTGGGCTAGCAGGGGCTGTGGGTCGGGAGTGAGGGGCACCGGAGGGAGGTGGGAGCCCAGGGCTGGGCTAGCAGGGGCTGCGGGTCGGGAGTGAGGGGCACCGGAGGGGGGTGGGAGCCCAGCGCTGGGCTAGCAGGGGGCTGCGGGTCGGGAGTGAGGGGCACTGCCCTGTGTTCCCCCCCCCAGGCAGCGCCGGGACCCCCGTCATGTTCAACGAGAACGGCGATGCGCCCGGGCGCTACGACATCTTCCAGTACCAGCTCACCAACAGCACGGTGCCCGGGTACAGAGTCATCGGGCAATGGACTGAATACCTGCGTCTGAACGTGAGTGCGAGGGGGCGCCGGGTGCCCCAGACGCCCCACCCCAGAGCTGGCTGCAGCTCAGCCCTGGGCACCGTGTCCCTCTGTTCCCCCCCCCCCAGACCTGGCTGCATCTCAGCAGCAGGGGAGTCATCCCAGTGCAATGTTATGTGTAGTGATTCCCCCGCTGCCCCACCCCAGAGGTGGCTGCATGGCAGCCCTGGGCATAGCCTGCCTCTGCGGTGTTATGTGTAGTGATTCCCCCGCTGCCCCACCCCAGAGGTGGCTGCATGGCAGCCCTGGGCCTAGCCTGCCTCTGCGGTGTTATGTGTAGCGATTCCCCCGCTGCCCCCCCCCAGACCTGGCTGCATCGGAGGCCCAGGCAAGGCCTCCCCGGGTGGCACGGTGTGCGGCTCCCCGGAGCCGGCTGCCCTCCGCGCTCTCTCTCTCCTGGCAGCTGGAGGAGATGCAGTGGTCCGGGGGCCAGCGGGACGTCCCCTCGTCGGTCTGCAGCCTGCCCTGCGGGCCGGGCGAGCGGAAGAAGATGGTGAAGGGGGTGCCCTGCTGCTGGCACTGCGAGCTGTGCGACGGGTACCAGTTCCAGCTGGACGAGTTCACCTGCCAGGCCTGCCCCTTCGACATGCGCCCCAGCCCCAACCGCACGGCCTGCCGGCCCACGCCCATCGTCAAGCTGGAGTGGAGCTCGCCCTGGGCCGTGCTGCCCGTCTGCCTGGCCGTGGCCGGCATCCTGGGCACCACCTCCGTGGTGGTGGCCTTCGTGCGCCACAACGACACGCCCATCGTGCGGGCCTCGGGCCGGGAGCTGAGCTACGTGCTGCTGACGGGCATCTTCCTGATCTACGCCCTCACCTTCCTGATGATCGCCGAGCCGGGCGTGGGGGTGTGCGCCGCCCGGCGCCTCTGCCTGGGGCTGGGCACGGCCCTCAGCTACTCGGCCCTGCTCACCAAGACCAACCGCATCTACCGCATCTTCGAGCAGGGCAAGCGGGCGGTGACGCCGCCGCGCTTCATCAGCCCCACCTCGCAGCTGGTCATCACCTTCGGCCTGAGCGCCGTGCAGCTGGTGGGGACGCTGGCCTGGCTGGGGGCCCGCCCGCCCCACAGCGTCATCGACTACGAGGAGCAGCGGGGGCCCAACCCCGAGGCGGCCCGGGGGGTGCTCAAGTGCGACATGTCCGACCTGTCGCTCATCGGCTGCCTGGGCTACAGCCTGCTGCTCATGGTGACCTGCACCGTCTACGCCGTCAAGGCCCGCGGGGTGCCCGAGACCTTCAACGAGGCCAAGCCCATCGGCTTCACCATGTACACCACCTGCATCGTCTGGCTGGCCTTCGTGCCCATCTTCTTCGGCACCGCCCAGTCCGCCGAGAAGGTCCGCGGGGGCGGGAGGGCCCAGGGGTCCGGGAGGGTGGAGGGAGCCATAGGGCTGGAGGTGGAGAGAGGGAGAAGGGAGGGGACCCAGGAGTCCGGGAGAGTGGAGGGAGCCTAAGGGATGAAGGGTTGAGAGGGGAGGGGACCCAGGAGTCCGGGAGAGTGGAGGGAGCCATGGGGCTGGAGGTGGAGAGAGGGAGAAGGGAGGGGACCCAGGAGTCCGGGAGAGTGGAGGGAGCCTAAGGGATGAAGGGTTGAGAGGGGAGGGGACCCAGGAGTCCGGGAGAGTGGAGGGAGCCTAAGGGATGAAGGGTTGAGAGGGGAGGGGACCCAGGAGTCTGGGAGAGTGGAGGGAGCCTAAGGGATGAAGGGTTGAGAGGGGAGGGGACCCAGGAGTTCGGGAGAGTGGAGGGAGCCATGGGGCTGGAGGTGGAGAGAGGGAGAAGGGAGGGGACCCAGGAGTCCGGGAGAGTGGAGGGAGCCATGGGGCTGGAGGTGGAGAGAAGGAGAAGGGAGGGGACCCAGGAGTCCGGGAGAGTGGAGGGAGCCTAAGGGATGAAGGGTTGAGAGGGGAGGGGACCCAGGAGTTCGGGAGAGTGGAGGGAGCCATGGGGCTGGAGGTGGAGAGAGGGAGAAGGGAGGGGACCCAGGAGTCCGGGAGAGTGGAGGGAGCCATGGGGCTGGAGGTGGAGAGAAGGAGAAGGGAGGGGACCCAGGAGTCTGGGAGAGTGGAGGGAGCCTAAGGGATGAAGGGTTGAGAGGACCCAGGAGTCCGGGACGATGTGTGGAGAGGAGCCCATGGGTTAGGTTTTGAGAAAGGAAAGAAAATAAGAGTCAAGTGTGAAAGGAGGGAGGGATGGAGAGATGGGAACCCAGGAGTCCTGGCTCCCAGCCGCCCCTGCTGGAGGGGACGAGCCCTGCACCAGCCGCCCTGAACGCCCGCCCTCCCCCCCAGATCTACATCCAGACGACCACACTGACGGTGTCCATGAGCCTCAGTGCCTCAGTTTCCCTGGGGATGCTCTACGTGCCCAAGGTCTACGTCATCATCTTCCACCCCGAGCAGAACATGGCCAAGCGCAAGCGGAGCTTCAAGGCGGCGGCCGCGGCCGTCAGCGCCTCCACCCGCCTCTCGCAGAAGGGCAGCGAGCGCCAGAACGGGGCGGACGCAGCCCCGGCGGGCAAATAGCGGGTACGTGGGCACAGCTGGGCAGAGAACCCAGGAGTCCTGGCTGCCAGCCCCCCATCCACTCTACTCACTAGACCCCACTCCCTTCCCACAAGGGACGCGAACCCAGGCATCCGGGCCCTGGCTGGCTGCCTAGTGTCCCAGTGACTAACTCTCTCTCCTTTGTCATTGCCAGGGCCCCCGTGCTGAGGAACATGGGGGACCCGGAGCCAACCCCCAGACCAACGTAACCCGAGGGGGGGCTGAGGAGCCGGGGGGGGGCTGGGAGGGAAAGGGGGGACGGGAGAATAAACCTGGATTTTTATATTGCTGCCTTGATTTATTTACAAGGGTGTGAGCCAGGACTCCTGGGTTCTCTGCCCAGCTTCGGGAGGGAGGGGCCCACACTGGCTAATGAGTTGGGCTGACCCCAGGGGGTTTCGACCCCAGTTCCTCAGCTGCGGCTGCCCTGGCCACTCCCCTGGGGAGCTTATGCTGCCGCTCGTCTTCTTCCTTCCCTTCTCCCATCGCTCGCTTCCTCTTCCCCCTTCTCCCCTCCCTCGCTTCCTTCTGCCGCTCACTTCTTCACCCTTCTCCCATCACTCGCTTCTTCCTTTCTCCTCCCATCGCTTGCTTCCTTCTGCCGCTCACTTCTTCACCCTTCTCCCATCACTTGCTTCTTCCTTTCTCCTCCCATCGCTTGCTTCCTTCTGCCGCTCACTTCTCCCATCGCTCGCTTCCTCTTCACCCTTCTCCCATCGCTCACTTCCTTCCACCGCTCTTCCTCCTTTCATCCCTTGCTTCTTGTCTTCTAGCACTCACTTCCCCTCTGCCGCTCCCTTCTCCTATCACCCCCTTATCTGTGTATCGCTCACTGCTCTTCAGTGTGTATCGCTCACTGCTCCGTGTCCTGGGGTCTCTCACGCCTCTTCCCTCTGGACTCCCTTTCCTCTATCATTTGTTCTTTCCTTCCCTCCTTTCTCCCCCTTGCTTCTTTTCTCCCTTCTCTCCTTTCCCTCCCCCAGCACCCTGGCTTTCCCCATCACTAGCGTCTCGCTTTTCCCTGCCCAGGGCCACCCGGCTGCCAGCCGGGCGCGAGCGGCACAAAAGGGTCCCTGAAGTGGAAGCAAAGGCGAGTCCGGGCCCCCCGGGCATGGACGCACTCAGCTCAGCAGACACAGCAGCCAGTAGATGGGCCCCCCCCAGGCAAACTGCATTATCTCCCCCACCCCGGCCCAGTGCGGGCGCCAGGCTGGGAGGATGGGCTGCAGCAGGGCACGGTGGGGGGGGGGAGGGTATCCGTCCTAGGCCCCCGCCCATGGAACCCCCCCAGCACTCGAGTTATAGCGACAATAGGAAAGTGTCAGCAAAGGGTTTATTGGTGGCCGTAGGGAGGGCTCCTGAGGCGCGGACATGCAGCCACCTCTGGGGTGGGGAAAGCTGGGAACACAACGCCACAAGGGGGGCTCACCTGGGCCCGATACCCCTACTCCAGGCCCACGGCCAGCCCAGCCCGGGGCCCTTTCCCCAGCTCTGCCAGTCCCCCCCCCCCCCCCCAGATTCCTTCAAAAGATAGGGACAGACTTACCGCTCGTAAACTGCGGGCACCAACATCCCCCTCACCCCCCCGGAGCAGAGCCCCTGAAATATTCATCGGGGCAACAGAAAACCCAGGGGCAGGGGGGAGTGTGTGGGGAGGGGGTGGCACTTGGGGTGAGTCTAGCAGCAGTAGGGGGGTCCAAGGAGGCTGGTCAATTTCAGCTCTAGGGCACCCCTTCTGGAGCCCCCACCCAACCCCACATAGCCCCCCCTCTCTCCACCAACCTATCCCCACCCCCACACACTCATCGCCAGCCTCCACCCCCACACCTCATCTCCCCCAAATCTCAAGTCAACCTGCCCCACTGCTCTAGTTCCATCGCCCCCCCACCATCCCAGACCCCACCTGCCTTGGGATTCTCAGTGAAGAGCTGGAGGGGGTGATCACAACTTGGGGGGGCCGGTCTGGGCTCCTGCCAGCTGAGAAGGGGGAGGGGAGCTCACACATACACCCCACCCCCTTCGCAAGTAAAACTGAAAGGGCAAGAGCCCCACCTTGTGGCCAGATGGGGAACTACATATGGACAGGCTCCCAGGCAGCAAAGGGGTGGGGATTGGGGTCGGGGTCTGTCCTCTCTAGGGGACCCCAGCCCTGCTCCCGCTGGGAGACACGGGGGCTGTAGGGTGGGGGGAAGCGTTAGTATCTGTCTCCCACGGGTGGGTTCCACCAGCAGCCCCCGATCCCTCTGGTGCCGGTGATCTAGCGCCCCCCCTAGAGGGGTGATCACACTTCCTGAATGTGTGTTTATTACAGGGCAGCTTAACCCCCCCCCCACCACCACCACAGGCAGGAGTTGGGGGGAGGGAAGGCAAGCTGGGGTGAAGGAGACCAGGACAAGTAGGGAGAGCTGGGACTGCCCCCCCCCCAAGGCAGAAAAGGGGGTGCATGTTGGTCCAGCACAGGAGGCAGATCCAGGCGGAAGGTCTCTCTGCCACAGCATGGGGGGGGGGGTTGGCCCAGCCTCCCCCCACAAGGGGCTCTGGGGTGCAGTGGGGTGCTCAGATGTCCCGAGTACTCAGGTATTCCAGCCAGTCACGCAGGGATGGGGTTTCCTGGGGGGGCTGGGAGGGGGGAGAGAGAGAGGCAGGTTAGAGGATTTGAGGGCAGGAGGCTGAGTCAACAGATGGGGAAACTGAGGCACAGAAAGAGAAAGGCAGCAAGCAAAGGACAAAATCCACGAACACTGACCCAGAGGGCCCTGGGTTCCCCCCCAGCTCGGACGGTGCCCCTCACTCCCGACTCGCAGCTCTCGGCTAGCCCAGCCCTGGGCGTGTGTGTCTCTCTCCTCCTCCCCCCCCCCCCCAGTTCTACCGGTGCCCCTCACTCCTGACCCACAGCCTCTGGCGCTCTCCCCCATCCACTCACCTTCCAGGCCGCGGGGTCCCCAGGGCCACGCTGCCCTTGCACTGCCAGCAGTCGGACGCCCCCTCCCACCGGGTATCCCGGCTCCACCGCCAGCGTCCAGACAGCGGAGGGCTGCAGGAAGCGGAGCCGGCGCTCCTGGGGCTGCCAATCGATGGGGAACCTGCAGGGGGGAGGGGAAATCAGTGCTGCCCCCTACGAGGGGAGGGGGCGCGTGGGGTGGAGGGGGACAGACCTGGTCTGGAGGGCCTGGATCTCACTCAGGAGTGGGGCCAGCTGACGGTAGCTGTGCTGCAGCTCCAGGACGGTGCCCCGGAGGTCAGCGCGGGGCGCGGGGGGTGGGAAGAGGGGATTGTGGCTCTGTGGGGCAGAGAGAAAGACCCACTGACCTCCTGGTCACATCCTGCCAGCCTAGCCCCCCCCCGAATCCCCTCTGGGTCTCCCCCAGCCATACTGCTCCCACCCCGCACAGGTCAGACCCAGTCAGCCTGCCCCCCCAATCCCCTCTGGGTCCCAGCCAGCCTCTTCCCCCCGCCCTCAAGCCATTACTCACCCGCACCCCGATGCTCCCATCCTCCGCCCAGCACAAGCGGAGCCTCAGCGGCTGGGGGTCGGGGGTCGTCGGCTGGGGGTCGGGGGTCAGCTCCACCTCAATTTCCTCAGCAGAGGCAGAGACCAGCCGGATCCCTTGGAGGGTCTCCAAGAGCTGGCAGAGGGCTGAGCTCCTGGGGGGAGAGAGCAGGATGCCTGGGTTCCACCCCCGACTCCGTGGGGGTGGAGGGGGGAGGTCTAGTGATTAGCGCAGAGGGGGCTGGGAGCCAGGACTCCTGGGTTCTCACCTCTCCACCTTCTCCCTCCAGCCACTGGCGACACACTCCTGGCTCTGGAGCTCCCCCTGCAGCCGGTGCAGTTCCTGGCGCTGAGCCTCCACCCGGCTCCGCAGCTCAGCCGTCTGCTGCTCCAGCTGCCGCTGCCGCTCCTCCAGCTGCTCCTGGATTGGGGGGGGGGGGGGGGGAGGGGGAAGAGAACTGTGAAAAGGGGCAGCTGCTGCCCAGATCAGTCCCATTGCTCCTCCTCCCACAATCAACCCACCACCCTCCCTAAAATAGTCCCCACCAGCCCCCACGGTCTCCTCTCCCCACTGATTGGCTCCAAAAGGTCCCACCAGACCCATGGGTCAGTACCTGCTCCTTCTGCCGTCTCTCCCGGGCGTCCCTTGCCTTCTTCTCAGCCTCATCTCTCTGGGGGGAGAGGGGAGCTGGTGGTAACAGTGGGGTCCCTTGACCTCCTAGGCAGCTAGTGGCAGTAGTGGGATGAAAACCACAGGGCTCCCCCTTCCCCCCGGGCCAAGGGAAACTGGTGTCAGGAGTGGAATCCCTGGAGCCCCCAAGCAGCTGGTGGTAACAATGGGATCCCCATGTTCACACACGCCCAGGACAGGACCATACCTGGGCCTCATATTGCGCCACAGCCTCCTTCAGCCGCTGTGCCAGGTGCTGCCCCTTCTCCAGCTGGGCCAGCACACAGGGCACTGCCCCCTCGATGGCTTCCACCCGCTGCTGGTAGCCAGCCTTCAGCTCCTTCCACTGCTGCTTGGCATGCACCATCTCGCTCCCTGGGCCCAGGGGGTGGGGGCGGGAGAGAGAGTGCATCAGACTGAGGAGTCCTGGCTCTAACCCACTCGCCCCCCTCCTAGAACCCAGGAGTCCGGGCTACTCACGGGCGGCTGCCTCTGTGCTCTTCTGGTCAAAGGGGGCCGAGTCCTGCTGGTCCAAGAACTCCAGCAGGAATTGGACCACGTGGAGCTGGCTGCACATCCACTTCTGCTTCTTCCGCGTGTCCTAGGGAGCCGGGGTGGGGCAATTACTGACGGCGCCCCCCGGAGGGGCAAGGCCCCATGGCCCAGCCGGCGTCAGCCAGTCCCGCACTCCAGGACAGGAGGGGAGCCGGCGCCGCCGAGCGGGAACAGGCCCCGTGTTCCAGCCCCCACCCCTGGGACTGGAGCAGAGCTGGCGCCCCCTATAGGCAGAGCCCCGCTGCCCCAGCACTCACCACAGCATGCTCCACCAGGACTTTGGCTGGCAGCTCCGCCTCGAGCTCCTCTCGGGTCGGCCCCTCGAAAGCCAGGGCCTCCTCCAGCTGGGCCAGGAGCCTGCGGGGAGGGGCGGGGGAGGGTCACCCGCGACACCCCATCGCCCGCCCCACAGAACTACCCCAGACCCCCCCCCCCCGGACACCCCATCGCCCACCCCACAGAACTACCCCAGACCCCCCCCCCCCGGACACCCCATCGCCCGCCCCACAGAACTACCCCAGACCCCCCCCCGGACACCCCATCGCCCGCCCCACAGAACTACCCCAGACCCCCCCCCCCCGGACACCCCATCGCCCGCCCCACAGAACTACCGCAGACCCCCCCCCCCCGGACACCCCATCGCCCGCCCCACAGAACTACCCCAGACCCCCCCCCCCCCGGACACCCCATAGCCCGCCCCACAGAACTACCCCAGACCCCCCCCCCCGGACACCCCATCGCCCGCCCCACAGAACTACCCCAGACCCCCCCCCCCCGGACACCCCATCGCCCGCCCCACAGAACTACCGCAGACCCCCCCCCCCCGGACACCCCATCGCCCGCCCCACAGAACTACCCCAGACCCCCCCCCCCCCGGACACCCCATAGCCCGCCCCACAGAACTACCCCAGACCCCCCCCCCCGGACACCCCATCGCCCGCCCCACAGAACTACCCCAGACCCCCCCCCCCCGGACACCCCATCGCCCGCCCACAGAACTACCCCAGACCCCCCCCCCCCCGGACACCCCATAGCCCGCCCCACAGAACTACCCCAGACCCCCCCCCCCCGGACACCCCATCGCCCACCCCACAGAACTACCCCAGACCCCCCCCCGGACACCCCATCGCCCGCCCCACAGAACTACCCCAGACCCCCCCCCCGGACACCCCATCGCCCGCCCCACAGAACTACCCCAGACCCCCCCCCCCGGACACCCCATCGCCCGCCCCACAGAACTACCCCAGACCCCCCCCCCCGGACACCCCATCGCCCGCCCCACAGAACTACCCAGACCCCCCCCCCGGACACCCCATCCCCCGCCCCACAGAACTACCCGACACACCCCCCCCCCCGCGATACCCCATCGCCCGCCCCACAGAACAGGGACCCCAGACCGGCTCTACTCACTCCCAGGCCCGCCCAGCCGCGGCCATGACGCGAACGATTTGTTGTCACAGTCGCCTCCCGCCTTTTCCTTCAACCCTTTTGGCCCCGCCCCGACCACCGAACTAGCCAATCAGCACGCCAGTTCCCTCACAAAAGACTCCGCCCTAGTCTCCGAATGAGCCAATCAGCACGCCAGTTCCCTCACAAAAGACTCCGCCCTAGTCTCCGAATGAACCAGTCAGCACGCCAGTTCCCTCACAAAAGACTCCGCCTTCCGCTACCGAAGGAGCCAATCAACAGATGTGTTGCTTCAAGCGAGGCCCCGCCCCGATCTCCGAGAGAGCCAATCGGCGAGTGTGTTCCCCACACGGAAGCCACCTCCCAAAGAAGCCGGCGACCTGAAGACCCCGCCCCACCCTCGCGAGAGCAACGGCCAGGAGGCCATGATGGGAGAGAGAACAGTGGCCGCCATGTTGGAGCTGGGAGATATGGGGGCGGCCATCTTGGACGGGGGCGGTAACATGGGTGCGGCCATGTTGAAACAGAGGTAACAGAGGGCAGCCATCTAGGAATAACAAGACGGAGGTCGGGGGGGCGGGGGTCACATGGAGGCGGCCATCTTGGAACAAAGGAGGCTGCCATGTTGGCATAGGGCAGGCTCCGGAGGCCGCCATCTTAGGAAAGGCAGGAGGCGGGGGAGGGGAAGCAACTGGCCAAATTGGAAGGCTGGGAAATCTCTGAGCGGTGGGGGGTGGGAGTCAGGACGCCTGGGTCCTAATCCCAGAGCCGCCCGGAGAGAACCCAGGAGTCCTGGCTCCCAGCCCCTCCCCCACCCCGCGCTCGGGGAGAGGAGGGGGCGGGATCCAGGTGAGAGCTGCAGGTGTTGGCCCCGCCCCCTGCTATAAAGCCCCGGGCCCCAGGTGGGGGTGGGGAGGAGCCACCATGGCCTGGACGCCCGAGAGCCGCCAGGGCCGATCCCTGAGCACCAGCAGCCGGGACCCCCCCGCCTGGAGGAGATTCCAGTAAGAGGGGGGCAGGCAGCCCCTGCCCCCGATAACCCAGGCGTCCGGGCTCCCAGTCCCACCCACCGCTCTAGCCACTACACCCCACCCCCCTCCCAGAGCCGGGGAGAGAACCCAGGAGTCCTGGCTTCCAACCCCCCCCCCCCCCCCCGCTCTAACCACTAGACCCCACTCCCTGCCCACAGCTGGGAGGAGATCCCTGGGTAAGAGCCCTACCACTGCTGCGGTGCGAGTGGATCCCCTGGAATTTGTGCAGGGGATTTTGACCCAAAAGTTAACGAGGTGCAATTGGGCTGTGTGAGGGGTGGTATTGGGGCCATGAGGGTCGGGGTATTTGGGGTGCAGTGGGGGCTGTGCATGAGGTGGGGGACCTGGAGGGTTAGAAGGGACCAGAGGGGCACCTAGTCCGACCCCCCGACCACACTGCAGGATTTAAACCATCCAAGGCAGACGGCTCCGGCCTCCACTCGAAACCCTCCTCAAGGAGCTTCCCCGACCTCCCGAGGCCTCTGTTCTGTCATCCTGCTGCTCTTCTCAGCCGGACGTTTCCCCTGCGATTTCATCTCGATCTGCTGGGCCGTAGTTTGAACCCACGGCCTCTGGTCCTGCCCTCTGGGGCGAGAGAGAACGACCCGCCTCCATCTTTCCTCTGGCAGCCTTTGGAGGGTTCGAAGATTGCCTCCTGTCCTCCCTCCATCGCTTTCCCAAACCGAGCGCAGCCAGCTCCTGCAGCCTTTGGAGGGTTCGAAGATCGCCCTCCTGTCCCCCCTTCATCGCTTTCCCAAACCGAGAGCACCCAGCTCCTGCAGCCTTTGCTCAGTGGCCGGCGTCCCGGCCCTCTGCTCGCCTCTGGATCCTCCCCAGTGTCCCCACATCCTTCCCCTGCGCTGGACACCGTCCTCTAGCTGCAGCCTGGCCAGGCCCGAGCTGAGCAGGATCAGCACCTCCGGCGACT
>JAVMKO010000043.1:1026713-1096829 GCA_032164245.1 Sternotherus odoratus | reverse complement strand
TCCATTCCCGGACACCTCATCCATCCATCCATCCCACACACTCACTCTGTCCATCTGTGTTGTGACACTGAAATTCAAATCTCTCCCCTCCCAGCTCAAGGGCTGAGCGGGACCCTGGCCAGGGGGTGACAATCCAGCCCTTTTTCTGCTTCCCCACCATTCCCCGGCTTTGGCGCTCAGATACTCCACCCCAGAGGCGGCTGCAGCCCAGCGCTGGGCAAGCCAGCCCTGGATGGCGTTGCGTGTGGTTGTTGCCCAGCTGCCCCGCCCCAGAGGTGGCCGCATCTCCCCACTGACCTGGACTGTCCGCTGAGGACTGCTGATCGCAGGGGCTGGGCCGGGGCCTGGGAAAGGCAGCGTGGAAGAAATGGGCACTAATGGATCCTGCCATAAGTAATTCATCCCCCGAGCCTCCCGCAGGGCTCCTCGGCTCTGTACTTACAGCTCTCGAAACACCCGCCAGGGACCGGGGGAGGAGGGGTCACAGGCCTGCCAAATACAGCAGGGGGCTGCGGGTCAGGCGAGGGGGGCTCCGGCAGAGCAGGGGGGTGGGACTGGATGGGCAGGGGCTGAGTGTCAGGGATGAGGGGCACTGGCAGAGCTGGGGGGCTGGGGTGGGCTAGCTGAGGGCTGCGGGGCAGGAGTCAGGGGCACTGGCCGGGCTGAGGGCTGCGGGGCAGGAGTGAGGGGCACTGGCCGGGTTGGGGGATGGAGGCGGGAGTGAGGGGCACTGACCAGGCTGGGGGGGGGGAGTGAGGGGCACTGGCAGGGTTGGGGGGTGGGGGTGGGAGTGAGGGGCACTGGCAGGGGTGGGGGGTGGGGGTGGGAGTGAGGGGCACTGGCCAGGCTGGGGGGGGGAGTGAGGGGCACTGGCAGGGGTGGGGGGTGGGGGTGGGAGTGAGGGGCACTGGCCAGGCTGGGGGGGGGGAGTGAGGGGCACTGGCAGGGTTGGGGGGTGGGGGTGGGAGTGAGGGGCACTGGCCAGGCTGGGGGGGGGAGTGAGGGGCACTGGCCGGGCTGGGGGGTGGGGGTGGGAGTGAGGGGCACTGGCCAGGCTGGGGAGTGGTGGGGGGGAGTGAGGGGCACTGGCCAGGCTGGGGGGTGGGGGTGGGGAGGAGTGAGGGGCACTGGCCAGGTTGGGGGGTGGGGGGTGGGGGGTGGGAGTGAGGGGCACTGGCCAGGCTGGGTGGGGGGGGGGAGTGAGGGGCACTGGCCGGGCTGGGGGTGGGGGGCGAGAGTGAGGGGCACTGGCAGGGCTGGGGGGGGATGTGAGGGGCACTGGCCAGGCTGGGGGGGGGGTGTGAGGGGCACTGGCCGGGCTGGGGGGGGATGTGAGGGGCACTGGCCAGGCTGGGGGGGGGGTGAGGGGCACTGGCCGGGCTGGGGTGTGTGTGTGAGGGGCACTGGCCGGGCTGGGGGGGGGGGGTGAGGGGCACTGGCCAGGCTGGGGGGGGGGTGAGGGGCACTGGCCGGGCTGGGGTGTGTGTGTGAGGGGCACTGGCCGGGCTGGGGGGGGATGTGAGGGGCACTGGCCAGGCTGGGGGGGGGTGAGGGGCACTGGCCGGGCTGGGGTGTGTGTGTGAGGGGCACTGGCCGGGCTGGGGGGTGGGGGCGGGAATGAGTTCCAGGCCCCCTTGGGGCTATCATCCCATCATGCATTTCTCCCCCCCCCCTTCATAAAGAGTAATTGTGTCTCCATGGCAATGGATGCTGCAGGAAGCAGAAATTAATTATCAGGGAGGGACCAGGATGCCCTCCCCCCGCCCGGCCTCGGCCCCCCCTCCCGACCCGCAGCCCCCCGCTGGGCCAGACCTGCCCCCCCCCCGCCATTGCCCCGGCCCCGACCCTCAGCCCCTGCAGTGGGGAGGATCCCGGGGGGTGGGGGGAGATGGATCCCGGGGGCGGGCTGGATGCAGGGGGAGGATCTGGGGAGATGGATACGGGGTGAGGATCCGGGGGGCCGGGAAGGATCCCGGGGGGGGGGGATGGATATGGAGGGAGGGTGCCAGGGGGGGGAGAGGATCCGGGGGGGGTATGGAGGGAGGATGCCCGGGGGGGGGGGGATGGATACGGGGTGAGGATCGGGGGGGATGGATACGGAGGGAGGGTGCCGGGGGTGGGGGAGAGGATCCGGGGGGGGGGATATGGAGGGAGGATGCCCGGGGGGGGGGGGATGGATACGGGGTGAGGATCGGGGGGGGGATGGATACGGAGGGAGGGTGCCGGGGGGGGTGGATATGGAGGGAGGGTGCCGGGGGGGGAGAGGATCGGGGGGGGATGGATACGGAGGAGGGTGCCGGGGGGGGGAGAGGATCCGGGGGGGTGGATATGGAGGGAGGATGCCGGGGGGGGGATGGATACGGGGTGAGGATCGGGGGGGGGGATGGATACGGAGGGAGGGTGCCGGGGGGGTGGATATGGAGGGAGGGTGCCGGGGGGGGAGAGGATCGGGGGGGGATGGATACGGAGGGAGGGTGCCGGGGGGGAGAGGATCCGGGGGGGGTGGATATGGAGGGAGGATGCCGGGGGGGGGATGGATACGGGGTGAGGATCGGGGGGGGGGGGATGGATACGGAGGGAGGGTGCCGGGGGGGTGGATATGGAGGGAGGGTGCCGGGGGGGAGAGGATCGGGGGGGGATGGATACGGAGGGAGGGTGCCGGGGGGGGGAGAGGATCCGGGGGGGAGGATGCCGGGGGGGGATGGATACGGGGTGAGGATCGGGGGGGGGATGCCGGGGGGGGATGGATACGGGGTGAGGATCGGGGGGGGGATGGATACGGAGGGAGGGTGCCGGGGGGGCGGGGCTCGGGGCTGATTTCGCTGCAGCGGCGGCTCCCTGCGCCGGTCCGTGTCTCCCCCGCCCCGCGGTCCGGTCCCTGCGCGATGGCTCCGACCCTGCTGCTGGCGGCTCTGCTCTGGGCGCTGGGTCCCGCCGCCGGGAAGGTACCGGGGACCCCCGGGCCTGCGCCCCATCGCCCCCTGCGCTCCCCTGACCCCCAGCTCTCCCAGCGCCCCCCTGCGCCCCCAGCTCCCCATCTTCCCCCTGCGCCCCCAGCTCTCCCCATCGCCCCCCTGCGCCCCCAGCTCCCCATCTTCCCCCTGCGCCCCCAGCTCTCCCCATCGCCCCCTGACCCCCAGCTCTCCCTATCGCCCCCCTGCGCCCCCTGCGCCCCCCTGACCCCCAGCTCTCCCCATCGCCCCATCTTCCCCCTGCACCCCCAGCTCTCCCCATCTTCCCCCTGCGCCCCCAGCTCTCCCCATCGCCCCCCTGCGCCCCATCGCCCCCCTGTGCCCCCAGCTCTCCCCATCGCCCCCTGCGCCCCCAGCTCTCCCCATCGCCCCCCTGCGCCCCCATTACTCCCCATCTTCCCCCTGCGCCCCCTGACCCCTATGACTCCCCATCGTCTCCCCGGTACCCCATTTCTCCCCATCGCCCCCCATTACTTCCCATCGCCTGCCCGGCACCCCATCTCTCCTCACCTTGCCCCATCGTCCCCCTTGCCCTCATCTCTCCCCACCTCTCCCCATGCCCCCATTACTTCCCATATTCCCCCGGCACCCCAATTGTCCCCCCCGCCCCCATCTCTCCCCCCGATACCCCATCTCTCCCCATCGCCTCCCCGCACCCCTCCCTTTATCCCGCTACGCGAACCCCGGAGCCAGGGGAGTCTCCGCGGGGGGCGGGGGGGGGCGGGTGATGGTCCCATCTCCGGGGCTCCCCCCCAATGAGTCCCAGACACCCCCCCCCCACAGCGCTGGAAGTGGGGAGCTGCTGTGAGTCCCCCCCCAAGTGAGACAGTAGCGTTTGGGCGGATGGAAATGGGTGTGGGGTGTATAAAGGGGATGGGGGTGTTTGGGGGGATGACGGTCTAGGGGAATAGGGAGTTTAGGGGATGTTTTGGGGTGGGAGTCTGGTGGTGTTTGGGGGTCTAGGGGGATGGAGTGTTTGGGGGGATCAAGGGGTCTGGGGGATGGGGGTGTTCGAGGGGATGGGGGTCTGGGGTGTTTGGGGGTCTAGGGGAATGGGGTGTTTGGGTGGATCGGGGGTCTGGGTTGTGGGGTGTTTGGGGGTCTAGGGGAATGGGGTGTTTGGGTGGATCGGGGGTCTGGGTTGTGGGGGGGGTTGGGGGTCTAGGGGAATGGGGTGTTTGGGTGGATCGGGGGTCTGGGTTGTGGGGTGTTTGGGGGTCTTGGGGAATGGGGTGTTTGGGTGGATCGGGGGTCTGGGTTGTGGGGGGGTTTGGGGGTCTAGGGGAATGGGGTGTTTGGGGGGATCAAGGAGTCTGGGGGATGGGGGTGTTCGAGGGGATGGGGGTCTGGGGTGTTCGGGGGTCTAGGGGAATGGGGTGTTTGGGTGGATCGGGGGTCTGGGTTGTGGGGGGGTTGGGGGTCTAGGGGAATGGGGTGTTTGGGTGGATCGGGGGTCTGGGTGGTGGGGGTGTTTGGGGGTCTAGGGGAATGGGGTGTTTGGGTGGATCGGGGGTCTGGGTGGTGGGGGTGTTTGGGGGTCATGGGGAATGGGGTGTTTGGGTGGATCGGGGGTCTGGGTTGTGGGGTGTTTGGGGGTCTAGGGGAATGGGGTGTTTGGGTGGATCGGGGGTCTGGGTTGTGGGGTGTTTGGGGGTCTAGGGGAATGGGGTGTTTGGGTGGATCGGGGGTCTGGGTTGTGGGGTGTTTGGGGTCTAGGGGAATGGGGTGTTTGGGTGGATCGGGGGTCTGGGTTGTGGGGGGGTTTGGGGGTCTAGGGGAATGGGGTGTTTGGGTGGATCGGGGGTCTGGGTTGTGGGGGGGTTTGGGGGTCTAGGGGAATGGGGTGTTTGGGTGGATCGGGGGTCTGGGTTGTGGGGTGTTTGGGGGTCTAGGGGAATGGGGTGTTTGGGTGGATCGGGGGTCTGGGTTGTGGGGGGGGTTGGGGGTCTAGGGGAATGGGGTGTTTGGGTGGATCGGGGGTCTGGGTTGTGGGGTGTTTGGGGGTCTAGGGGAATGGGGTGTTTGGGTGGATCGGGGGTCTGGGTTGTGGGGTGTTTGGGGGTCTAGGGGAATGGGGTGTTTGGGTGGATCGGGGGTCTGGGTTGTGGGGGGGGTTGGGGGTCTAGGGGAATGGGGTGTTTGGGTGGATCGGGGGTCTGGGTTGTGGGGGGGGGTTGGGGGTCTAGGGGAATGGGGTGTTTGGGTGGATCGGCGGTCTGGGTTGTGGGGGGGGTTGGGGGTCTAGGGGAATGGGGTGTCTGAGAAGGGGGGGCTCTGGAGGATGGGGGGGTTCTATGTCACTGCCGCACTCCACCCCAGATGCAGCCACATTTCAGACGCGGACGGGAGGCGGGAGCCGTGTGCCCGGGGGGGGGGGGGAGAGAGAGAGAGAAAGAACGAGAAGGGGCCCGCTAGCCACACACCGTGATGCCTGGGGGCCGGGGCTGGCAGTGCCCCCCCCCCCCGACACTAACCCCTCCCATCTCCTCCAGAGCCAGCTGCCAGCCAAGCCTCTCCCCCCCCCCCCCAAGCACTCCTGGTGACTCAGCCTGCGGCTGTCACCGACCCACCGGGCAGGGGGGGGGATCACTGCAGAAATGCCCCTCCCCCACCATCTCCTGGGCCTAGCTCCCCATTTGCAGACACCCCCCCCCCATTAGCTGGGAAAGGTGAGGCGTACCTGTGCGGAAAGGAGCAGGACTCCCGGCTCTGGGAGTGGGGTGGGGTCTGGTGGGTCAGAGCAGGGGGGGGCTGGGAGCCAGGACTCCGGGGTTCTCGCCCTGGCTCTAGAAGGGGAGTGGGGTCCCGTGGTGAGAGTTGGGGTAGTGGGGGTGGGAGCCAGGACTCCGGGGTTCTCGCCCTGGCTCTAGAAGGGGAGTGGGGTCCCGTGGTGAGAGTTGGGGTAGTGGGGGTGGGAGCCAGGACTCCGGGGTTCTCGCCCTGGCTCTAGAAGGGGAGTGGGGTCCCGTGGTGAGAGTTGGGGTAGTGGGGGTGGGCGCCAGGACTCCGGGGTTCTCGCCCTGGCTCTAGAAGGGGAGTGGGGTCCCGTGGTGAGAGTTGGGGTAGTGGGGGTGGGAGCCAGGACTCCGGGGTTCTCGCCCTGGCTCTAGAAGGGGAGTGGGGTCCCGTGGTGAGAGTTGGGGTAGTGGGGGTGGGAGCCAGGACTCCGGGGTTCTCGCCCTGGCTCTAGAAGGGGAGTGGGGTCCCGTGGTGAGAGTTGGGGTAGTGGGGGTGGGCGCCAGGACTCCGGGGTTCTCGCCCTGGCTCTAGAAGGGGAGTGGGGTCCCGTGGTGAGAGTTGGGGTAGTGGGGGTGGGAGCCAGGACTCCGGGGTTCTCGCCCTGGCTCTAGAAGGGGAGTGGGGTCCCGTGGTGAGAGTTGGGGTAGTGGGGGTGGGAGCCAGGTCTCCGGGGTTCTCGCCCTGGCTCTAGAAGGGGAGTGGGGTCCCGTGGTGAGAGTTGGGGTAGTGGGGGTGGGCGCCAGGACGCCTGGGTTCGCTGAGAATGGGCTGGGTATGGCGGGTACCCTCCGCTCACCCCTCCGCCTCTCTCTCTGTTCCAGGCTCTTCCTGCCGGCCCCCGGGGGGTGCTGCCCCAGGACTCGGCCGGGCCCCCCCGGCGGTTCCGACGGGACCTGCGGGGGGCGCCCTACGAGGGGGAGATGGGGCTGGCCAATGAGATCTACTACCCCCGCTTGGGGCAGCTGGCGCAGGACGAGCTGCTGGCCCAGGCGCTGGAGAGGCTGGGGGCGCCCCCCGCGGGCCGGTGGCGGGAGGACGAGGCAGGGGGCGCCCCGTGGCTCCAGGAGGGGCCCCACGGTGGGCGCTGGAGGCAGGACGAGGCCCAGGCCGCCCTGACTCTCCAGCGCCTCCTCCAGGAATCGGTCCCCCTGGCCTCCCTCCTGCAGCTGTGGGACCAGGCCCGGGGGGGCCCGTACCCCGACTATGATGAGACCGGGGCGGGCGCCCCCCCCAGGACCCGGCCCCCGGCCCCGCTGAGCCGCTACCGGACGGACGGGGCCTACGAGAGCCACCAGGACGAGCCGGGGGAGGAGGAGCCTGCGGAGATGGATGCCGAGATGCTGAGGTACCGGGACAAGGGCCAGGCCCCGGCCCCCTTCTCCCCCGTCCTGAGACAGCCACCCCCCCCCCCCCCGGGGGCCGGCTGGGAGCCAGCACCCACTAGAAGGAAAAGACTACGTGCCCCTGTAGGAGTCTGGGACTCAGGACTCCTGGGTTCTCTCCTTGGCTCGGGGAGGGGAGGGGGGTCCAGTGGTTAGAGCAGGGGGAGCTGAGAGCCAGGACTCCTGGGTTCTCTCTCTGCCTCTGGGAGGGGAGTGGGGTCTAGTGGTTAGAAGGGGGGATGGGAGCCCGGACTCCTGGGTTCTAACTCCGATTTTCCTCTGGCTCGCAGGTACCTGGTGGGCCGGATCCTCGCGGGGGGTGGGGAGCCGCGACCCCCCCGCCACCTCCGACGCCTGCGCCGGGGGCTGGAGGAAGAACCCCCCACCCTGCTGCGTGTGAAGCGGCTGGGGGGCGACACGGAGGGCCCCGAGGCGGGGGCACCCCAGCTGCAGCGAGCCAAGAGGACGGAGGAGGATGAGGAGCCTGTAGGGGGGCGGCGGGGGGCCTATGGGGGGGAGCCCTTGCTGAGGTACCTGCCTGAGTAACGGGGACCCTCCCCAGGGCCCAGAGGGCACTAATGCGGTGGGGGAGGGGGCTTGTATCTCCCCCCTGCCCCACCCGTCTCTGAATGTAGCCAGCCTATGGTTGCGGGGGAGGGACTGCCTTGTTCCTAGCCCCCCAAGACCCCTCCCTCCACAGGCCGGCTTATCCCTGGGCCCCCCATCTCTCCCCCACAAGCCAGCTGCCCCCCCCCATCAGGGTCACGGCTCGGCCCCAACATGCTTCAAGACCCCTATTCCCCCATGCCGGGGCTCTGCCCCCAGTACCCCAATTCCAAGACCCACTATGGTCCCCAGGGCTCTGCTCCCCCCAGCTCTGCCCCCCCATTCCCCTGGTTCCCCCCGCTTCTATCAGTCCATGGAATTCAGTATCTGCTCCCTTCCCCGTGTCTGTCTGTCTGGTGTTGATTAATTAACTAATTAAATAAAGGCTCGTCAGGTATTTTGATGTAAAGGTCGAGTGGTGGTCTCCATGTGTGGGCCCCTGCCCCCCGGCTAGGGGGTGGCCATGCTGTGGGGAGCGGGTTTGGGGGCTGGGCAGGGGGCGCTCTCCCCTGGCAATAGGGGCTGGGTGCTGGGGGCACCGTGTTGTAGGGCAGGGGGACTTAGTAGGGGGGTGTCATGCTGCACTGAGCCCCGGAGGTGGGAGATTAGGACAGAAACCCAAACTTTTTATTCCCAGATTCGGGGCCTGTCCAAAGAACCAGACGAGGCCGAAGCCGGAGGGTCCCCGGTGGGGGTGGCTGGATGGCAAAGGGACATTGGGGGGGGCCAAGAACGGGGGTCAGGTCTGTCTGCTATCAGCCCCACAGAGGGCCTTGGAGGGGGTGAGACTGAGAGACAGAGGAAGGAGTGTGTGTGTGTGGTGGTCAGGTATTGGGGTACCCTCCAACCAGCCCCCCCTTTCTGAGCCTTGGAGGAGTCAGGTATTGGGGTGCCCTCCAGCCAGACCCCCCTTTCTGAGCCTTGGAGGAGTCAGGTATTGGGGTGCCCTCCAGCCAGCCCCCCCCCCCTTTCTCAGCCTGGGATTCTGCATTGGGGTCCCCTCTGGCCAGCCAGCCCCCCTTCTGAGTCTTGGGGGGTGTCAGGGCTGGGGGGGGGGGAAGGGACACAACCTCCACCAATTGCGGCTCAGTGAGGGCCCAGCCGCCGCCTCTCCGCTCTGCCCCCCCCCCCCCCCATCCAGCTGCATCCTCGCCTCCCATTGGCTGTTGCCAGGAGACCACCTCCCTGCTGCTCCGGAGTCCTGATGCTCGGTGTGGGGACACAGAGGGGGGGCCTGTGGGGGGTTCAGTGGGGCTCTGTGGGGAGCCCTGGAGGGGTAGGGGGCTCTGTCAGGCACGGTGGGAGGTTTGGGGGGCAGTGGGGGAGGTTGGGGGGGCTGTGGGGGAACCTGCCCCCCCCACTGCCCCCCAAACCCCACACCTAGCAATAAACGACCAAGGATGCATCCCTGCCCCGCCCCCTCTCCCCTCCCAGAGCCGGGGAGAGAACCCAGGAGTCCGGGCTCCCAGCCCCGCCCCGCTCTCCCCCGACGGCAGCCGCCAGGACTCCATTTCCCAGGCGGCCCCGCGGCGGGCGGGGGCGGCGCGGTGCATGCCGGGGGCTGTAGTCCGTACCCCCCCCCGCCCCGCCGGCGGCCGCGCGCTGAAGATGTCCGAGGTGCGGCCGCCCCCGCTGCGGGCGCTGGACGATTTCCTGCTGGGCCCCGCGCGCCTGGCGGCCCCGGACCCGCGCGACCCGCAGCGCTGGAGGAACCGGGTCCTCAACAACCTGCTCTACTACCAGAGCAACTACGGGCTGGGCCTGGGGCTGGCGCTGCTGCTGGGGGGGTCAGTGCAAGGGGGGGGGCGTGCAATGCCGGGGGGGGTCAGTGCAAGGGGGGGGGCGTGCAATGCCGGGGGGGGTCAGTGCAAGGGGGGGGCGTGCAATGCCGGGGGGGGTCAGTGCAAGGGGGGGGCGTGTAATGCCGGGGGGGTCAGTGCAAGGGGGGGCGTGCAATGCTGGGGGGGTCAGTGCAAGGGGGGGCGTGTAATGCCGGGGGGGTCAGTGCAAGGGGGGGCGTGCAATGCCGGGGGGGTCAGTGCAAGGGGGGGCGTGCAATGCCGGGGGGGTCAGTGCAAGGGGGGGGCGTGCAATGCCGGGGGGGTCAGTGCAAGGGGGGGGCGTGCAATGCCGGGGGGGTCAGTGCAAGGGGGGGCGTGCAATGCCTGGGGGGGGGGTCAGTGCAAGGGGCCCGTGCAATGCTGGGGGGGGTCAGTGCAAGGGGGGTGTGTAATGCCGGGGGGGTCAGTGCAATGCCGGGGGGGGGGTCAGTGCAAGGGGGGGGCCATGCAATGCTGGGGGGGGTCAGTGCAAGGGGGGGGCCTTGCATGCTCACCAGGGGGTCGATACAAGCGGTTGGGGGCCGTGCAATGCCCGGGTGGGGGGGGGGGGTCAGTGCAAGCCGGGGGGAGGGGGCTGCGCATGACCCGGGGGGGGGGGGGTCTATGCAAGGCGTGAGGGTGGAGTCAGGGCAGCATGTGGGCGCCCGGACTCCTGGGTTCTCACTCTGCCCTGTCCCCGCAGGTACTTCCGGCCCCTGCACACCCTGCTGTCCGGCTCCGCCGTGACCCTCCTCTTCCTCGCCTTCGTCTGGGCGGCCGAGAACAAGGCCCCGATCCGGCGCTTCCGGCGCAGCTACCCCGGCACCAGCCTCCTGGCCGTGCTGGGGGGCGCCCACGGCCTGGTGTCCCTGGTGGGGGGCTCGGGGGTCTTCCTGCTGACAGTCACCCTGCCCGTCTCCAGTGAGTGGGGCGGGGTTGATGGGTGTGTGGAACCTGTGGGGCCTCGGGGACGCTGTGGGGCAGAGGAAGAGGGCAGGTTTGCTGGGGTGGAATTTGGGGGTGGGGACGCATGGGGGGAGCGGAGATCAGGGAAGTGGGGGCAGGGGTGGGGTTGATGGGACTGGGACAGGGGGATTGATGGGGGGGAGTAGACTGGGGGAGGTAGGGCAGGCGGAGGGGGCACAGTGCATGGGCTGGGGGGGGGCTGTCAGATCAGGGGGCCACAGGCTGCAAATGGCTGGGGGGGGGGGGGGACAGAGGAAAGGGGGTGCGCGGCAGCGGCTTCCTTGCTGCCAGATCCAAGCAGGCGGCCCCCCCCACCCCCACCCCAGAGGGCGGTTGCGTGGCCAAGGGGTTCCCGCCCGCGGGCATTCGCACCTTCGGGGCGCGGTCCCTGCCGCCCGCGGGCGGTCGCACCTTCGGGGCACGGTCCCTGCCGCCCGCGGGCGGTCGCACCTTCGGGGCGCGGTCCCTGCCGCCCGCGGGCATTCGCACCTTCGGGGCACGGTCCCTGCCGCCCGCGGTTCCCGGGTTTCAGCCGCGCTGGTGCGTCGGTTGCATGTTAGATCCGTGTTCCCCGGTGCAGCCCCCACGCTGCTACCTCCTTGCGCCGGTGCGCGGGGGGGGCGTCGAACGTGCATTTTAGCGGCAGCTTCAGTGCGTGCGGTGCCCGCCGGGGGCTGCTTTTGCGGCGGGAGGTTGCATGCAAACACGGCTGCATGGCGGACGCATTCTAGCTGCAGGTTCCACGCATGCGAGAGGGGGAGGGGGTTCCTGCCTTGCCTTGGCTGCGGGGGGCCGGGGCGGTTCCTAGCGGGCCACGGGGACACTTTCAGACCCCCCCCCCTCCCATTTTCTCCCTCCCTCCCCCTGCACTTTCAGTGATTCTCGTCCACGCCTCCTGTCGCCTCCGCAACCTGAAGAATAAAATCGAGAACAAGATCGAGAGCATCGGGCTGAAGAGGACGCCCATGGGGCTGCTGCTGGAAGCCATGGGGCAGGAACAAGAAGCTGGCTCTTAAGGAGCAAGACGGACCCCCCCCTCCCCCATCGTCCTTCCCACCAGCCCCTCACCGTTGCCTCGGGCCTGCGCTTCGCTACTCTCCTACACGCCCGCGCTATTGCAAAGATGCAGCGTCCCTCTGAGTCGAGCCAGGGCCTTGAGGTTGGAGATGGGGAGGGGATGAGCTGTGGCTAACCTGTGGAACTGCCTGCCAGATGATTTGACCCAGAGGTCCGGAGACTTTAGCAGGGGAGAAAGGGCCACAGTTTACATGTGCGACCCCTTGATTTGGGTCCCCAGAGGTCTGGAGAGCTTAACAGGAAGAGGCTGAGCAGTGGTTAACCTGTAGAACTACCTGCCACATGATTTGGCAGAGGGGAGAATGGCCTGTAGTTAACCTGTGGGACGACCCCACTACATGATTTGACTCAGGAGCCCAGCGAGGGGCTGAGAGCCGGGTAATTGTTTTCATGACATGTTTTGACCCAGGAGCATGGAGAATTTAGCAGAGGAGAATGGAGAGTGCTTAACCGCTGGAACCACCTGCCGCATGATTTGACCCAGGGACCAACTCCCTAAATCTGTTTATGTAGGCCCTACCTAAATACCCTGTTTATACAGCAATGAAAGAAACAAGGGGCTGTAACAGTGGGGGAGGGGGGCGTTGGGTCAGTGGGAGGGGGTGTATTCAAGGGGGCACTGAGGATTCAGTGGGATGCTGCATCTGGTGCTGAGTATTTATCCACAACTATTTATTTGAGGAGCAAAACCAACTACGTATTCTAATAAAACTTCTGTGCCGTTTCTTGCTACAAACGCTTGCATAGCTGCGAGGGGGCGGGAAAGGGGGTACAGGGCCTTCCCCCTCCCCCCAGAGCTCTGATCTGGTCCCAGGGGGTGGCATCTGGCTAGCTCCAGGGGGTGAGGAAAGGGCCTTAATTTATGTGGGGAAAAAATCCCCAATTCCCTGTGAATTCAGGGGAATTTTAACTAAGTTTTCCATGTCTTTGCCCCTGGAGAACTCCAAAACCCTGGAAAAACACTTAATTAATCCTGGTTCTCCCCCACCCCTTACCCCCATGTTTAGTGGGGGAAAAATCCTGGAGAAATCCCCTAAAACCTGGAAAACCAATTTTTTAAAAGAGCCTGGATTTTTTCCCCTATGGATTTTCCTTTTTCAAAAAATCCCCTTGGTTTTCCATTCACCTTCCCCCCCCTTATGGGTTATTGGGGGGCAGGGGGAAGCTGTGCATGAAGAATCCAGGTTTCCTTTTACCCCAAAGCTGGGGGCATTTTTTAATTGGTGTATGTAGGGTCTCCCAAAGCCACTAGAAGGAAATACAACAGAAATCAAAGTTCTGCTCTAGGAATTACTGGAGGGCAGGTCTCTGGGTTGTCTGAGACCAGGGGTCAGACTGGAGGATCACCCTGGTCCCGCCTGATGCAAGACAAGTTCATCTGTGGAACCCCTTGCCTCATGATTTCCCCCAGAGGTTTTTAGCAGAGTTCAGTATCAAGCCAGGGGACGAGGAGAAAGGCTGCTGTGTTATACACGAGGTCAGAGTGGGCCCTTCTGAAAATTTGGGACGTTCCCCCCTCCAAAATGAAATGAAAGCCAGAAAAAAAAATTCCCCAGAAGGGCACTGCCAGGGGCATTGGTGGCAGTTGTGGGATGTCCTGGCAATTTACTGGTTTGGAGAGGGAGGTCAGGCCCCCTCCTGTTGCATGCCATATGCCCTGCTGGGAGAGGGGCATTTAATGCCCCATTTGGAGGCAGTGAAGGGCTCACACTCCTGCAGCATCAGTCACACTCGGAGCAGTTCACACCTCTGCGAACAACCAGTTCAGGCTTCCTGTCAACTGAGGCAGCGTGTTTACACTTCAAATGCTGCCGTGGCCCACCTGGCGCACTTCAGCAAAGACCGTCTAAGCCGCGCGCGCTCTCCCATAGTTAATCCGCCTTCCCAGGAGGTGGCTGCTAGGGCGATAGGAGATGGTCTCCCGCCAACTTAGCACTGTCTACAGGGGGGTTTAGGTCGGGGTAACTAATGGGGGGGGGGGATTTTTCACATCCCTGAGCGACATTGTTATACTGATTTAGGTCTGCAGCGTAGACCTGACCTAAGGACAGTTCACACCTCTGCAAGCGATTGGCTCAGGCGCTCTGCAGAGCCAGGCAGGGACCGGTTCACACCTCTGCAAGCGATTGGTTCAGGCGCTCTGCAGAGCCAGGCAGGGACCGGTTCACCCCTCTGCAAGCGATTGGTTCAGGCGCTCTGCACAGGCAGGCAGGGACCGGTTCACACCTCTGCAAGCGATTGGCTCAGGCGCTCTGCAGAGCCAGGCAGGGACCGGTTCACACCTCTGCAAGCGATTGGCTCAGGCGCTCTGCAGAGCCAGGCAGGGACCGGTTCACACCTCTGCAAGCGATTGGCTCAGCCTCTCTGCAGAGCCCGGCAGGCATCCTATTTTGGGGTGTTTTTCCCCACCCGTAAGGGTCAGCAATGCCCCCAGTGATAGCCCAGGCTCCACTCCCGCCGACACCCCCCCTCCCCCGCCAAGCCACCACACACAGCCTCGCCTTTGCGCTCTGTATTGTACAAATCCCGTTCCGCGCAGTGCCCAGTTTGACATTCGCCAAAGAAATTCCCGTTAAATCCACGCTCCGGGAATGGGACAAAGTCTAGGCCCTGAGCCGGTCGCATGCTCGTGCCCGTCCCTACTAACCTGGGAAGGGGGGGGGGGGGGAGAATAGGACCTGGGAGGTAGAGTCTTCCCTCCCCCCGCCCGTTCCCCCAAATAAAATCCAGTGGGAAAAGGAACAAAAAGTGACTCTTGTTTTGTGCAACTTTGGAAGAAAAATCCACCGGCCGCGGCCAGGGCTGGAATGTCCGAGTTTGAGTTCGTTTCCTAAACGAGCCAGACAGGAGGGGGGGCTGTTCTGGGATGGGCTCCCTGGATGGGGGGGGGAGCATCTGTTTGGGGAGGGGAATGTGTGCTGGGGGGGTATGGCCAGGCACGGGGGGAGGGAATGGGGGCGGGGTCAGGGAGTTTATAGGTGTTGGGCAGGGGAGTGGTCTGTCCCAAACTTTTAGAGGGGGGAGGGTATTTTGGGGGGGGTTAGGGCCAGTGGTAATGGGGTTCAGTAGGTGGCCAATTCCCCAGCCAAGAGCTGCCCCCCACCTCTGAATGCAGGCGGGGGGGGGGGGGGAGATTGAGGTTGCCCGGGGGACATATCAGCCCGTGGGGGGGGGTCTATGCCCCACACCATCCTAGCGGGGGGAGGGGGCATGTGCATCTCTCCCTCCCCCATCCAATCTGCCGGACCCCACACAGACCCCTGTCCAGCAGGGGAGTGTCTCTCCCCCCCCCCCCCCCGTGAGTTAACTCCTAGCCCGCCCCAGAGGTCAGACCAGCGTCCCCGGGGGGTGTCTGTCCACATCCAGGGGGGGCCCCAGGCTGGGGGAGGGGGGACCAGGCCCATCCGGGTAGAGGAGGTCTGTGAAGGGTCTGCCGGACAGAGGTAGAGAGACAGACAAAGACAGACAGATGGGGGGAGGGGGAGTGGGGGGGGGTGAAGAGAGAGAGAGAAAAGAGAGATTAGCCAGAGGAAGTGGGGGAGGATTAAGTCATAGCAGAGAAAGTCACCCTTCCCCGGACGCCTGGGTCCCTTGCTCCCTTCCCCGGATGCCTGGGTCCCATCTTGCTCCCCTCTCCCCCCCCCCCCCCAACGCCAGGGGGCAGAGCAGGATACCTGGGTCCCTACCTGCCTTCCCCACCAACGCCTGGGTCCCCCCATCAGGAGACACCTGGATCCCTTCACCTTCAATCCCACCCCCAGACATACACCCACTCCCGGACACCTGGGTCCTTCCCCTGCCCCAACACTGCCGGGGGGGGGGGCAGTTGAGGAAAAGCCGAAGCCCTAGCAAGAGACAGACGAGCCTCCCCCCCCACCCCAAACAACCCCCTCTGGCTGGTGTACCCCTGCGGTGGGGGAGCAATGGTGGGGACCAGATCCTGGTCGGGGGGTCAGTCCTCTAGGCCCCCAACTTTAACTCAAGGCTGCCAGCCCCCCCGACGCCCATACCTGCCCTGCAGCGGCTGCCCGGCGTAGCTCAGCGAATGGGGCAGGTAGCCCCCCGTCTCCGGCCGGGGGTGGGGTTCAGGCCAGCCGCGGGGGGGTGCCCCTCTCCTGTCCCGGGGTGGGGGCGGGACACCCCCCGCTGCCCCCGCGTTACGCAGGTACCAGTTCCGGAGCCCCTCCAGGGCCAGGGCTTTGTGGAGGGCCCGGGGCGGGTGCGGGGGGGCCGGCGGCTGGCTCTGGGGAGGGGGCCCGCAGGACTTGGCGCGCCCCGCCCGGCGCGGCAGAGGGCTCTCGGGGTACCCCCAGCCGGGAGGCGGGGGGGCGTCGCGGCGGGAGAGGTGGTCCCCCGCTGGCCAGCATTGGCGCTCCAGATAATAGTCCAGGAGGATCTCAGCGTAGGGGGGCCGGGGGGGGCTGCGGAAGGGGGGGTCTTCGGGGGGGGCCCCCCGCTCGATCAGGGCCTCCGAGCTGTTGCTGCGGCGGGTGCGGGCGGCGAAGGCCGGGGGGGCCCGGTCGGCGCTGGGGTGCCGGCTGGGGGTCCCGAGCTGGGAGTCCTGGCTCCCCGACCACTGGCGGGGGGCTGGGGGGGCTTCAGGCCTGGGGGGGCAGAAAGAGAAGGAGGGTTAGTGAAGGGCGGGGCATAGCAGGCACCCCAAATTCAGTACCCTGGCCCCCGTCACCGCCATCAGAGGCCTCCACTTCACTGTCCCCGACCCCCAACTTGTAACCCTCCCCCGCAGCCAGAGCCCCCCCAATTCACCCCCCGGCCCCAAAACCCACCATCACGCCCCCACCTAGGGGATTGCGAGGTGTCACTCTCCCCGGACAGGGGGGCAGGGAGTCGCTAGGGGGTGCTTTCTCTGGGCAGCCGGGCGCTGTGGGTCGCTATGGGGCAGGAGGTCATTGGGGGCTCTCTCCCCGAACAGGCAGGGCTGGGTGCCGTGGGGCAGAGGGTCACTAGGGGTCACTCTCTCCTAGGGGTCACTCAGGGCTCAGCACCGTGGGTCGCCGTGGGGCAGGGGGTCACTAGTGGGCTCTCTCGCCTGAGAGGCCGGGCTCGGCGCCGCGGGTCGCTCTGCTCCGGTACCTGAAGTTCTGGCTCCCGCTGCAGACGTTTCGGGTCAGGACGGGGGTCGCTGGGACGCTCCGGCCCTCGAAGCTGGACACGCTCCGGGGTAGGGTCCGGCTCGGGCTGCGGGGGGCAAACAACCTGATACCCGCTGGCCCCGGGCGGATGGGGGCGGGGGGGGGGTACCGCTGGCCGGGGGGCCAAATAGGGGGGGGACCAGGGGGGTGAGAAGCAGATGGGGGGGGGATTGGTCTGTACCCACCTGGTAGGGCTGGCTAGCGAGCTGCGGCGGCTGGCAGCCCCCCCGGCCAGCTCGGTGGGGGCCCCCCTCCAGCCAGCCCGGCGGTCGGGGCTGCCGGCGGCACGGGGGTGATCCCGGCTGCGCGGGGACGAGACGCCCCCCTTGGGCGGGTGGAAACCGTGGGGGTCGCCTGGGGAGAGAACGCAAGGCGAGGGATGGAACCCAGGAATCCGGGCTGCCAGCCCAGCCCCCCACCCCACCGAAGCTTCATCCCACCCCCCCACCTTTCCCCAACCACCAGACCCCACTCCGCTCCCAGAGCCAGGGAGAGAACCCAGGAGTCCTGACACACTCACCATTCTCGTGACTGGCCGATTCGGAGAGGGAGCTGTTCTCGGAGGTGAAGGCCTCGTCTTGGCGGGAGGCGGGGGAATGGAAATAGGGAGATGAGTCAGTCCCCTATGAACTCCCCTGCCCCCGGTACCAGCCCCTCCAAGTCTGCAACCCGCCCCCACCCTCTGTAGCAGACTTGGGGGGCTAGAGCAACCCCCCCCCCTTCTGAAAATTTCTGGCATGCTGTCGAATCACAAAAGCAGCCGGGGAAGTGAGTAACTAGAGGGGGAGGTCAGGGGGTTCGGGGTGGCTGGAGAGTTGGGGAGCTCGGAAACAGGGACTCAGGAGGGATCGGGGAAAAGGGGGGTGACGGGGGAGAACAGGGGTGGCTCTGGGGGCATCTGGGAAAGAAAAGGGGTTTTGGGGACATTGGGGGGCTATGGGGGTGTCGGGGAGAGGAGGGGGCCTGTGGAGGCATTTGGGGGGGGCTCTGGTTCTCTGGGCTGCCCCATAGGGTCAGGTGGGGGTGAGGAAGGTTTGGGGGCGGTGGGGAGGTCCGCAGTGAGTGAGATTTCGGGGGGGCTGGGATGGGAGTTTTGAGGGGTCTTTCTCACCATGCGCTCCCCGGGGTGCCCCCAGCCGGGCCCGCGTCTCCCCCAGCTGCCCCTCCAGCTCCCGCAGGCGCTGGGCCGCCTCGGCCTGGACCCGCCGGCGCCGGCGCCGCTGCTGGTCCGACAGCTCCGGGGCCAGGGCCAGGCGCCGGGCGGCCTCCACCACCTGCCGCTGCACGGCCAGCTCCCGGAACAGCTCCCACGCCAGCGCCTGGGGGAATGGGGGGGGGGGGGTGAGAGACTGTGTGCCCCCCCCGATCCACCCACAGCCCCCCCCCCCAGGTTCCCCAGATGCAGTCACAGCCCCCCAAGTTCCCATCCCCCCACACCCAGTCACAGCTCCCCCCTCCCCCGGGCTCCCACCGCACCCACCAATCCTCCTAGCTTCCGGCACAGCTCCCACGCCAGCGCCTGTGGGAATGGGGGGGGGGGTGAGAGACTGTGCGGCCCCCCAGATCCACCCACAGCCCCCTCCCAACTCCTCCACAGCCCCCCCCTTCCCCACCCCCTCCTTCCCATCCCTCCAGCCCCACCCCCAATCTCCTCCACACCTCGGCTCCAGGTCCCCGGTGGGCGGGTGCCGCTCTTCTCCGGATGGGGTGGGGTCTCTCCCCTGGCTCCAGCGGGTACTCGGGGGGCAGCTTCCCTGTCAGCTCCTGGGGGTGGGCATGGGGCACAAGCATTAGGAGAACAACCTACTGTTGCTACACAGCTAATGGCAGAAGATAATAACCTACTACTGCTGGAGGGGAGGGGATGGAGAAGGATAATAGCCTACTACAGGTATGTGGCTAACAGAGCTGCCCCATCAGATCTAGGGACCGGGGGAGGGATTCGCACAATAGGTTGTGGGTTCGAATCACACTGAAGCTGGAGATGAGGATGACAACCTACTGATGATGACCGGGGAAATGGAGAACGAGCTACACAGCTAATGGAACCGCGCCATTAGATCTCCAAATCCTGGGAGGCCTGGAGACCAAGGATAACAACCTACTACTGCCGATGGGAGGGAGCAGGACAAAAGCCTGCTGTGTCTATACTGCTCGCGGCATTGCTCCCTCGGATCTAGCGGGGATGGTTCGGGTTCAAATCCCGCTTGGTGCTGGGGGGGGGGGGGGGAAGAGGTGGAGAAGGATAATAGCCTACTAGAGCGATCCAGGCACCACAGCACGGTGGGCGGGATCGGGGGGGGGGGTGTCCTGGATACTCACGGCCTCCTGCAGACAGAGCCGGCGCAGCTCGGCCACCCGCAGCCCCAGCGCCTCCCGCAGGCCCCGCTGCCGCTCCAGCAGCTCCTGCAGCCGCAGCCGCGCTCCGGGGTCCCGCACCAGGGCATCTGCGGGGGGAGGGGGGAAGAGACGGGGGAGGGGGTCAGAGCTGATGGGGGGGGCTGGAGTCACAGCCGTAGGGGGAGGGATTAGGGGTGGCGGCGGGGGGATGCGAAGCAGGGATGGGGGGGCGGAGGATGGGGGGCCTCACAGCCGGGAAGGGGATATTAGGTGGGCTATGGGCAGGCTGGGAAGTTCAGTGGGGGGTGGGGTCAGGGTGGGGGTGGAATTGGGCAAGGTAAGGGGGATCTTGGGGGCGGGGGGGTAAAGGGGGATCTTGGGGGCGGGGGTAAAGGGGGATCTTGGGGGCGGGGCATTACCTGCTGAGCTGTAGCTGGAGGAGGTGATGAGCTGCCCTTTGACCTCCATGCTGGGCTGGGGGGGGCAGGGTCAGGCCGAGCTAAGAGCCATGAGCTCCCGACCCCAAGGTCTCTGGGGGGGGGGGGGAAAGAGAGAGACGGGGTGAGGGGGGACCCAGGGCACCTGCCCCTGTCAGGCCCCCTCCCCTGATCCAGCCAGTCCCTTCCCTGGGGTCAGCCCCCTAAAGAGGACCGGCCCTGGACCAGCCCCATCCCGCCTCCCCTAATGAGCCCCGGGGCCCTGGGATGGGGGGGGGGGGGGCGATCTCAGGGCTCTGACCTGGAAAGAAAGGAGAGAAATTCCACCCAGCTGTTCTGGGTGGTCTCTGGCCAGATCCAGGGGGAGAACCCAGGAGTCCTGGCTCCCCCCCCCCTCTAACCACCAGACCCCACTCCCCTCCCAGGACCAGGGAGAGAACCCAGGAGTCCTGGCTCCGCCCCCCTCTAACCACCAGACCCCACTCCCCTCCCAGGGCCAGGGAGAGAACCCAGGAGTCCTGGCTCCCCGCCCCTCACTCTAACCACCAGACCCACTCCCCTCCCAGGGACAGGGAGAGAACCCAGGAGTCCTGGCTCCCCGCCCCTCACTCTAACCACCAGACCCACTCCCCTCCCAGGGCCAGGGAGAGAACCCAGGAGTCCTGGCTCCGCCCCCCCCCCCCCCTCTAACCACCAGATCCCACTCCCCTCCCAGGGCCAGGGAGAGAACCCAGGAGTCCTGGCTCCGCCCCTCCCCCCCCTCTAACCACCAGACCCACTCCCCTCCCAGGGCCAGGGAGAGAACCCAGGAGTCCTGGCTCCCCCCCCCCTCTTAACCACCAGACCCACTCCCCTCCCAGGGCCAGGGAGAGAACCCAGGAGTCCTGGCTCCCAGTCCCCCCCCCCCATCCCCTCCCAAAGGGAACATGCCATAAAATCTCCACCCCCATTTCGCAGGCCCCTCCAAAGGCAGAAGCCGCAGGGGGTCCCCCCCCCTCCCCAAGAGGTGGGCCAGGGACCCAGGCGTCCGGATCCAGACCCCTTACCGCCATCACAGCAACCTGAGCCCCCGTGGGGCCCGCGCCGCCCAGAATTACCCGCCGGGCTCCAGCCCAGGGTGGGGGAGGGAAGGGTTCGGACGGGGACCCAGGAGTCCGGGAGGGGGAGGGGGAGGGGCCTTGGGCAAGTTGCTCAAGATCCTTAATCCACAGCAGCGAATTCCTGTCCCAGGAATGTCTCTTGTTCGCGGCCCCTGGGCTGGGGGGGTGAGGGTCGGGGGGGGGGGCACCAGAGAGCAGGAGGGGCTGGGGGCGGCACCGGAAGTCCTTGCGACACCCCCAGACCGGCACGTCACCGCGTCTGGCCCCCGGGGCTCGTCTGATTCCCAGCTCGGCCCCGGGCAGGACCCGACAGGTCCCGTCCCCCCCCCGGATCCTCACAGCGGCAATTTCCTGCTAACACCTTCAGCCCTGTCCCATCCCGGGAGCTTCCGGCCCCACCCCCCTCTTAGGGAACCCAGGAGTCCGAGCTCCGAGACCCCCCCCCCCCACCTACTCCCCCCAGAGCCGGGGAGAGAACCCAGGAGTCCGGCTCCCAGCCCCCCCTCCCCTCCGAGAGCCTAGGAGAGAACCCAGGAGTCCGGCTCCCAGCCCAAATGTCCGGGTTCCAGTTTCCAATCCAGAGGTGATTCCCCCCCCCAACTCAGCCATTAACCCCCGCTGGCCATGTCAGAGTTAAGGAAGGGGGGGGGGGTATTGTATGGGGGGGGAGTTCGGTGCTGAGAAGCCGAGATTAGCAGCCGGTCCCGGCCCCATTGCAATCCGGAGTGACTCCGGAGTGACCCCGGGAGAACTGAGATCCACCCCAACTCTGTTCCACGAGCCGAAAACACTGAGCCCGGGGGGGGGGGGGGGCTTTTCCCTCCACCTTCCTCGGGGGTCACTGGGGGACTGTTCGCCCCCCAAGCGACTGGCGGCAGGACTCACCTGGGGGGCGGGGGGCGAGACCGACCCGCGGGGAGCGAAGTGCCGCGATCCGGAGCCGGAGGGGGGGCGGGGCCGCGCCTTTAACCCCTGGTGCGCCGGGCCGGACTCAGGCCGCCAGGTACCGCCCGGGACAGGCGGAGCCAGAGACAGACAGAGCCAGGGACAGGCAGAGCCAGGGACACCCCCCAGGTACAGCCCGGGACAGGCGGAGACAGAGACAGACAGAGCCCGGGACACCCCCCAGGTACCACCCGGGACAGCCAGCCAGGGACAGGCAGAGCCAGGGACACCCCCCAGGTACCGCCCAAGACAGGCAGAGACAGACAGAGTTCGGGACACCCCCCCAGGTACCGCCCGGGACAGGCAGAGCCAGGGACACCTCCCAGGTACAGCCCGGGACAGGCGGAGACAGAGAGAGACAGAGCTCGGGACACCCCCCAGGTACCGCCCAGGACAGGCAGAGCCAGGGACACCTCCCAGGTACAGCCCAGGACAGGCGGAGCCAGAGACAGACAGAGCCTGGGACACCCCCCAGGTACCGCCCGAGACAGGCAGCCAGGGACAGGCAGAGCCAGGGACACCCCGCCAGGTCTCACTCACCAGGGACACCCCACCAGGCACCATCCAGGACAGGCAGAGCCAGGGACACCCTGCCAGATACAGGCCACTGTGGACACGCACAACGAGGTACACACCTGATGCTCCTGGACACGCACACCCAGGTACACCCCACCCAGGACACTCACAACCAGCGACACACACAGCCAGGTGCACCCCGCCAGGTACCACCTGGAACACACAGCCAGCTACAGGCTGCCCAGGACACACCCACCCAGGGAAACGCACACCCAGGAACACCCGGGGACACACACAGCCAGGGACACGCCTGCTGCTCCCAGACATGCACACCCAGGTACACACCACCCAGGACACACACAACCAGGTACATGCAAAGCCAGGGACACCCCACCAGGTACCACCTGGGACACACAGCCAGGTACAGGCAGAGCCAGGGACACCCCACCAGGTACCACCTGGGACACACAGCCAGGTACAGGCAGAGCCAGGGACACCCCACCAGGTACCACCTGTGACACACAGCCAGGTACAGGCAGAGCCAGGGACACCCCACCAGGTACCACCTGGGACACACAGCCAGGTACAGGCAGAGCCAGGGAAACCCCACCAGGTACCACCTGGGACACACAGCCAGGTACAGGCCTCCCGGGACACCCCACCAGGTACCACCTGGGATACACAGCCAGGTACAGGCCTCCCGGGACACCCCACCAGGTACCACCTGCGACACACAACCAGGTACAGGCAGAGCCAGGGACACCCCACCAGGTACCACCTGGGACACACAGCCAGGTACAGGCCTCCCGGGACACCCCACCAGGTACCACCTGGGATACACAGCCAGGTACAGGCCTCCCGGGACACACCACCTGGGGGACACAAACTGGGACACACACCCAGGTACAGGCCTCCCGGGACACACCACCTGGGGGACACAAACTGGGACACACACCCAGGGATCTACACACCTTCCCTGACCCATCCAAATACACACCACCAGTGATAGACACATAGATCTTCACATGCAGAGTAAGACACCACACACACACACACACACACACACAGAGCTGCACACACACACACATCTCTCTCTCTCTCTCATACACACACAGCTGCACACACACTTCTCTCTCACACAGATACACACAACACAGACACATGTAAGGTAAAAGATGTACACACCAGGCAAATACACAGTAATACACACCACAACAACACATACCCAAGCCAACACACACAGAGACTAACTCCTACATCAGGCAACACACACCAACACAAACCACACCAAACCACACAAAAACGCCCATGCAAGGAAACACACACTACCACACCAACACAACACATGCTACTACCTACGCCAGGTGACACACACCACATAACACTATAACACACTAGCACATCAACACAAACACAACATGCACACCCAAGAACCCGCAGACAAGGAAACAGACACTAACACACCACCACAGCACACACACACTAACACCTACACAAGATAACACACACTGCAACACTCCAACACAACACACACACACACACAATAACCCACACACAAGGAAACACACCGACACACCAACACAACACACGCACAAGCAGGGTAGCACACACTCCAACACCCGGAGACACAGTCTCCAGAGAACCCAGGCATCCGGCAGGAACCGCAAGTGCTGAAGGGGTTAAGTAGCCCCACACCCGAGGGGCTCCCCCCAATTTTTGGGGGGACCCCAGGCCTGGTGGCTGGCGGGGGCTGGCAGGGCCTGTTTGTGCTGCCTCCTCCCCCATGATGCAGGGGCTGGGGGGGGGGGCATTCCACACATTCCTGGCTGCGGCCCGGGCAGGTACAGAGCGAAGGGGGGGGAGGCTGCCCCACGGTGCCCCCTAGGGGTACCCCCAGCACAACTCTGACCCACAGCACAGCCCCACTGAATTCATCCTACAGCCCCCCCCCCAGCCTCCCCCCCACAGTGCCTGGCCTGGACCAAGCAGCCCCCCCTTAGCACAGAGTCAGCCCCCCGCCAGCAAAGATTTGCTGAGAGAGTTTGACGCCAGAAAAGCCAGAAAGGAGCCGTGTGAAACTCGCCAGGTTTCCTGCTCCAGGAAACTGTTTGGGATCCTCCGGCCCCAGCCATGTGTTTCCCGGTCGCCCCACCCCAGAGGTGGCTGCATCTCAGCGCCGGGAGAGCTGTTCCTCTGCAGCGTTATGTGTGGCTGCTGTCCAGACACTCCACTCCAGAGGTGGCTGCACCTCAGAGGTGGCTAAACCATCCCTGTGCCGCGGTTCCCCAGTTGCCCCACCCCAGAGTTCGTTGCAACACGCTCCCCCAGCTAATGACATGGTGCGCTTTGCCTCCTCTCTCAAAGGCACAAGGACACCGGTGGCACCAGTCGGACGGGCTTCCTACATTCCAGAGTCCCGGCACAACCAGCCCAGGAATGAATCATCTATCGGAACGCAGCCAGGACGTCTGGGTTCTCTCCCCAGCTCAGGGAGGGCAGTGGGGTTTAGTGGTTAGAGCAGCAGGGGCTGGGAGCCAGGACGCCTGGGTTCTCTCCTCAGCTCTGGGAGGGCAGTGGGGTTTAGTGGTTAGAGCAGCAGGGGCTGGGAGCCAGGACTCCTGGGTTCTCTCCCCAGCTCAGGGAGGGCAGTGGGGTTTAGTGGTTAGAGCAGCAGGGGCTGGGAGCCAGGACTCCTGGGTTCTCTCCCCAGCTCAGGGAGGGCAGTGGGGTTTAGTGGTTAGAGCAGCAGGGGCTGGGAGCCAGGATTCCTGGGTTCTCTCCCCAGCTCAGTGTGGGGGGGGGGGAGGGGGCGTCTCTGTCCATCTTCCAGACTCATTAAAATTGGGATTAACAACTCGGCAGTTGCCGGCGCAATCAGCTGACTCCAAAGCTGCTTAGGGGGCCAGAGACAATCCCCGTGTCGGGGCCTGGGCCCCTCCAGCCCCCCTCTGGCCTGTGCACATTGATGGGGGGGGGATCCTCCCGCTTAGGCACTGCAAGGGTTAAAACACCCCCTGCCCACACAGACCAGCCCAGCCCTGCTGAGTGAGGGCAATTGCTGGACCGGGGAGATTCAGCAGCAACCTGTCCCTGCCCCACAAAGCGGGTCACGCGGCAAAGCTAACCCCCAGCCCAGGAACCCAGGAGTCCTGCCTCCTGTCCGCTCTAACCACTAGACCCCACTTCCCTCCCAGAGCCGGGGTGAGAACCCAGGAGTCCTGGCTCCTGCCTGCTCTAAACCACTAGACCCCACTTCCCTCCCAGAGCCGGGGTGAGAACCCAGGAGTCCTGGCTCCTGACCGCTCTAACCACTAGACCCCACTTCCCTCCCAGAGCCGGGGTGAGAACCCAGGAGTCCTGGCTCCTGCCTGCTCTAACCACTAGACCCCACTTCCCTCCCAGAGCCGGAATGAGAACCCAGGAGTCCTGGCTCCTGCCTGCTCTAACCACTAGACCCCACTTCCCTCCCAGAGCCGGGGTGAGAACCCAAGAGTCCTGGCTCCCAGCTCTAACCACTAGATCCTGCTCCCCCCCTAGAACTGGGAAGAGAATCGAGGAGTCCTGGCTCCCACCCCCTCCTGCTCTAACCCACTACCCCACACTCACTTCCCAGAGCTGGGGAGAAAACCCAGGCGTCTGGCTCCCAGCTCCCCCACCCATGCTCTAACCACTAGACCCCACTCCCCTCCTAGAGCCAGGGAGAGAACCCAGGAGTCCTGCCCCCCCACACTTTAGTCCCACTCCTCACCAGCCCCTCCCCCCATGTTTCCAGTTCAGGTTACCCTCCGATCAGCCATCCCAAGGCTCCAGAGCCGCCCCCGGGGAGGGCCCGCCGGACCCTGAGATGCAGCCGCCTCTGGGGCGGAGCGGCCCGCCGGGGGTCAGAACACATTCCCGCTAAGCTCTGCCAATCCCCCGCCCCCTGCCCTCCGGCCTGTTCCCTGCTCCGCCGTGCCCCCCAGCGCTGAGAGTTTATCCCACTCCACGCCCCCTCCCTGAGCCAGCCAGTCCCCCGCCCTGGGCCGGGTGGGAGCCGGTGCCCCCTAGAGGGAACAGGCCCCAGGCCCCCTTCCCCGCCCCTCTCAGCCAGCCAGTCCCCCTACAACCAGGGGGGTCTCTTACCTTTCCTCTCTGGAATGTGCTGATCTGCTTCCTGGATCGGTGAATGCACAACTGGTGTGGGTGTGGGTGTGGGTGGGTGTGAGGCCCCAGTCCAGGGGTGCAAGGGGGGACCCCAAGCTCCCACCCCAGCCCCCCCTCCCTGGTTTAATCCATCCAGCTGGTTCCCGGATCCATCCCAGCTCTTTTTCTGCTGAAACTGCCCAGGCTACACCTCCCCTGTGCCTGTTTCACACCCTCCCTGCTGCCAACAGGCGGAGAGGGAGGGTCTGGGTGTGGGGGGGGGTTGTACAGTCGGAAGGTTGCTGGCTGGTTATTGGGCATTGGGAAATCGGCTCCCAATGCAACACAGACAGAGACACATTGCTACAGGCTGGGTGTAGCCCCCCCCCCCTCCCCGACAGGCAGGCCGGGTGTAGCTCACACACACACAGAGCGTGTGTTGTCATTCGAATTCGCCTGCTCCATGGGGTTAACCCTTGGGGTACTGGAGGGAATGGAGGGGCGGGGCCCGGTGTGACGCAGAGATTGGCTGTCAGGGGGGCTCTAGGGGGGTACACAACACAGTACAACACAGCCGGCCAGACCGACACACACCCAGAAAACTGATACACAGGGGCAGACACAATCTAGCAGACACAGAAATGCACAATCGCACCCCCCACACACAACTGATAAACAGGTGGGAAATTGCTGCACACAGCAGGACAGCCGATACACACAGATGCACAGTAGCGCACAGACACAAGGAGACAACTGATACAATCACTCACACCACAACAGCTCACAAACACATACACATGAAATCAACACGCCTGATGACAACTGATACCCACAAAAAGCTACACAATCATACCACTGACAGGCAGAGATGCACAGTCACACACACACACACACAGCACAACAACCGATACAGACAGATACACAATCACCAGTCCCCCCACAAAACGGATCCACAGACCCCCCCCACACACACACACACAATCGTCCCTGCACAAGGATGACTAACAGGCACGCACACTCGCACGGCAACAACTCGCACACACAAACCCACAACCACTAGTGACGGAGACACTCGCATGGACACAGGCCACACCCGCGGCTGGACACACGAGCAGACTCACAAACACACACCTGCAAACAGAGAACGGGGCGGAGACCCCCGAAAATCCATGTGGGGCTTTGTGCCCCCCCCCCCCCCGCGGCGCCCCACTCCCCCCCCGTCAGATCCGAGCCGGGCCTGGGAAGAGCAACCCCTGCTGGCCAGCCCTGGAACTGCACCCCCCGCTGTGCCCCATACAGATCTCGGGGACCCTGCGGGGCGGGAATGGGGGGAGGGCTGGACTGGGGGGGCTGCGGGTCGGGAGTGAGGGGCACCGGCTGTTCGTGTGTCAAATGCCCCCCTCGCAACCCCCCGGCCGGCCTGGGGGGTGTTTCCCGGCGTGACGTCATTTCCCTGGGCGATTCCCCCCCCCCCCCCCCCAGCCCAGGGATGAGGCAATAACTCTCCGGCCGGGGTTCATCGGCCGCGATCGGGGGGTCCCGCGCCAGAGCCAGCCGCCGCCCTCGGCCCCGCGCCCCCCGGACAGGGCCCGTCCAGCCGGGAGCCCCGCGCGCACCCCCCGAGCCGGGAGCCCTGCGGGGGGGGGAGGAGGAGGATGTCGCACGGGGCGGGGCAGGGGGCCCGGGATCCCGACCCCCAGCGGCCCCCCCCGACTGTCTACGTCCTGCTGGAGGGACCCCGCACGGCGGAGGCCGTCCAGGTGCTGAGGTGAGGGGGGCAGAAACCCCCGCCCCCCGTCTGCTGATCCTCCACGAACCCCCCCACACACACCCGGCTTCCCCCCCTCCGACCTCCCCCCGACCCCTCCCGTCTCGGCCTCCCTCCCTCCGACCGACCCCCCCCCCCGTCTGCTGGTCCTCCACGAACCCCCCCCCCCCCGACCCGGCTTCCCTCCCTCCGACCCCCCCCGACCCCTCCCGTCTCGGCCTCCCTCCCTCCGACCGACCCCCCCCCCCCGTCTGCTGGTCCTCCACGAACCCCCCCCCCCGACCCGGCTTCCCTCCCTCCGACCCCCCCCGACCCCTCCCGTCTCAGCCTCCCTCCCTCCGACCTCCCCCCCCCCCCCGTCTGCTGGTCCTCCACGAACCCCCCCCCCCCGACCCGGCTTCCCTCCCTCCGACCCCCCCCCCCGCGTCTGCTTGTCCTCCACGAACCCCCCCGGGCCCCTCCCTTCTCGGCCGACCCCCCGTCTGCTCCCCACTTCCGCCAGCCACTCGCCCCCCCCCCGCCCCAAATGGCCCATGTCTGCCCCCCGCCCCAAATGGCCCATGTCTGCCCCCCGCCCCAATTTCTAGGGAACAGACCCCCCCCCCCGTTACTAGACCCCCCCCCCCATTGAGGGAATGGGCTGAATCTCTCTGTTGCGGGTCGGGAGTGAGGGGACCCGGCGGGGGGCTCGGAAGTGAGGGGCCCCGGCGGCGCTGGCTGGGGGGGCGGACGGGATCCGGAGTCCCCGGGGAGGGGGCTGGGGATGTGCTGGGGGTCTCAGTGCTCCTGGCACCGTCTGGGCACTGGGGTTGGTGCTGGCACCGGAGCCTGCGGGGGGGGAGGGGGGGCTGAGTCGCTGGCTGCGTCGGAAGTCCGCGCTCGGTGGGGAGGGGGGGGAGGGGGGTCTAGTGGTTAGAGCAGGCGGGGCTGGGAGCCAGGACTCCTGGGTTCTCTCCCCCAGCTGGGTGCCGGGATGGGGTTGGGGTCGCACAGGTCACCCCTCCCCCAACCCTGCTCTATGCCAATTTCTGGCCCCTCCCGACCCAGACCCCCTGGCTCCAGGGTCTGGTTAATGATCCTTAGAGGGGGGGAGGGGGTCACAGGGGGCTAGTCATTGAAGGTCACAAACTGAGTTGGGGGAAGGCCTGGAATCCAGGAGTCCTGGCTCCCAGCCCCCCACCCCTGCTGTAACCACCAGACCCCACTCCCCTCCCAGAGACAGAGAGAGAACCCAGGAGTCCTGGCTCCCAGCCCCCCACCCCTGCTGTAACCACCAGCCCCCACTCCCCTCCCAGAGACAGGGAGAGAACCCAGGAGTCCTGGCTCCCAGCCCCTCACCCCTGCTGTAACCACCAGACCCCACTCCCCTCCCAGAGACAGAGAGAGAACCCAGGAGTCCTGGCTCCCAGCCCCCCACCCCTGCTGTAACCACCAGCCCCCACTCCCCTCCCAGAGACAGGGAGAGAACCCAGGAGTCCTGGCTCCCAGCCCCCTGTTCTAACTGGGGAGAGAACCCAGGAGTCCTGGCTCCCAGCCCCCTGTTCTAACTGGGGAGAGGACCCAGGTGCTCTGCTCTGGGGGGTGTTTCTTGCAGAGGTGGGGGAGATTTCAGACAAAGCTTGGGTGGGAATTTCACCTTTCCTGGGGAACGGGGCAGACCCGGGTGCAAGGGACCCCCCCGGACCCCCCAGCCCCAAGGCAGCTGGAGCTGAGCTCGCCCCCCGCCCCCCCTACCCTGGCAACCGCAGACTTCCCCTCTTGTTGCTGAGTCCGTGTCTTTCCCAGACATTCAATTTCCTTCCTCCACTGGGAGTCCCAGTCCGTCCCCCCCCCCCCCCGATCTGCCAGTGCCCCTCACTCCCAACCCACAGCCCTCTGCACCGTGTCCTATTGAAAGCAGAAGCAGGTGCCTGGCCTGACTGCTGGGGTGGGGTATGGGGTGGGGAGGGGGGATTGTGTATGAGGTTGTGCGTGGTGTGAGTGAGGTGTGTTGCGGGATGGGGGTTTGTGGTGTGTGGGTGGCAGATGGGGGCTGTGCGTGTGTTGGGGGGCCCCCCATAGCAGCCATTTCAGGGTCCCCACAACCCCCCACCTTGGGTTCTCCCTCTCTGGGTCAATCTCAAACCAGGAAATGTCCCCCCACCTCCGGTGGGTCTGGGGGGGGTCACCCCGCCCCCCACCCCTCATTGCCTCGGGGCCTGGCGCAAGGATAGGTGGGGGTTGGGGAGGCGTCTAGCAGTGAGGACCAGCCAATAGGGGGCAGTCGCGAGCCCCTCATGAGAATGACACCCATGGCCAACGCTCAAGGCCAACTCTTCCACCAACCGGGGAGACACCACGGGGTAGTGGTGATCGCACCGTGAGAAATTTGCACAAGGGTTATGCACGAGGATTCACGCTCACCCTGTGTCCCCCCTCAGCCTCGAGCCTTTGCTCCCCGAGTCGGGCATCGTCGCGGACATTGACTTGGAGAACGTCTTCTCCTTGGCCGGGGACAACTTCTACGAGCTCAAAAGCCAGCCCATCTCCGGGAGGTAAGGCGGCCATCTTTGGGGCAGCCATCTTGGATCTTTGGGGGCCCCCCCTCCTGTCACCATGTCCCTGCTTTGCCCCCCCCCCCCCCGTCCCGCCAACCCCAAGGAGATGCAAGGACCCCAATGCCAGATGTGGGGGTGGGCGGGGAGGAGGCGCATTCCCACCCCAGGCTCTGACCACCAGGGGTGGGAACAAAAGGCCACCGCACCCCAATTATACAAGTCCCCACCCCCAAACGGGCCCCAGCGCCCCCCACGGACTGAATCCAAGATGGCCACCTTTAGCCGGCTTTGATATTTGCCTGTGGACAATGGGGGGGAGGGGCGGGAAATTGGCCTCTCAAGTTTGGCCCCTCCGTAGCCCAATGCCAGGGTGGCCATTTTGGTGGCACCCACCTAAATGAAATACGTGTGCTCCCGCTGGGGGCTGGCTGGCACCATTGCACCCGGGGTGGGGGGGAGCTGGGCTGGTCTAGCAGGGGACTGTGGGTCAGGAGTGAGGAGCACTACGTGGGGGGGACTCAGAGGCCCCCCCATCCTGTTTGTCCTGTTCTGGAATGGGCTGAGTCAGAGGCGGGGAGCCGGGGGGGGGAGGGGGCAGGGAGCAGGAAATGGGGAGAGGAGTAGAGGGAGGGGAGAGGTAGGATGGTGGGGGGCGGGGGAGGATTCTGCGCACACCCCTCCCCCCCGTCTCTAACCCCATCTGTCTCTCCCAGCCTCCCGGCCGCCCCCCTGCAGCCACCAGCCCCCCCGGCGCCGGGGGACCCCCCCGGCCCCAGCATGTCGTCCTCGCGGGTGCTGCTGCGGCAGCAGCTGATGCGGGCGCAGACCCAGGAGCAGGAGCGGCGGGAGCAGCAGCAGGCGGCCCAGTTCCTGCCCCCCAACCCCGCGCCCCCCACCCCGGCCATCTCCGTCAGCAGCCCCCTGCCCCGCCCCGCCGCCCAGGTCCCGGTGGAGGTGCTCAAGGTGAGTGCCAGGGGCCCTGCCCCATGGGGGAGCGGGGTGGCCCAGGGTGGGGACTGGCTGGCTAGGGGGGTGAGGCACAGGGCCTCTATGGGGGCGGGGAATGGGGCAGGGGCCTGTCCCTGCTAGGGGGCACCAGCTCCCATACGGCCGCAGGGCAGGGACTGGCTGGCTCAGAGGGGCAGTGTGGGGCACGTCCCCTCTAGGGGGCGCCGGCTGGCTCAGTGGGGCAGGGAATGGGACATGGGGCCTGACCCCTCCAGGGGGCGCCGGCTGGTATTCAGGGGCTGGCTGGGAGGGGGCATGGGGAGGGGGCTCACCTCTAACTGCCCCTGTTCTGCCCCCCAGGTCCAGACCCACCTGGAGAACCCGACCCGGTACCACATCCAGGAGGCCCAGCGCCAGCAGGTCAAGCAGTACCTGTCCACCACCATGGGCACTAAGCTGGCCGCCCAGGCCCTGGCCGGCTCCAGCCCCGGGGGCCCCGCCCGTTCCCCCCAGCCGGCCTCGGCCCCCGAGCCCCACGGCCTGCCCCCCCGGCAGCAGGCTGCCTCGGGCCCTGGCAGCGCCCCCAACAGCCCCATGGCTATGCTGCACATCGGCTCCAACTCGGAGAAGGAGGTGAGCGGGCCCCCGCCCCGAATCCCTGCCCCCCATCTATCCCCAGCCCCAAATCCCTGCCCCCCATCCAGCCCCTGCCCCAAATCCCTGGCCCCCATCCAGCCCCAGCCCCAAATCCCTGGCCCCCATCCAGCCCCAGCCCCGAATCCCTGGCCCCCATCCAGCCCCAGCCCCAAATCCCTGGCCCCCATCCAGCCCCAGCCCCGAATCCCTGGCCCCCATCCAGCCCCAGCCCCAAATCCCTGCCCCCCATCCAGCCCCTCTGCTCCCCAGGTGCTCCATCCATCCCCAGCCCCAAATCCCTGGCCCCATCCCACCCCTGTGCCCCCTCTGCACCCCCATTCCCACCAAACCCTTTCCTTCCGCCATCCGCTCCCCCTGACCCCCAGCCCAGCCCCGCCCCCTTTCCTTCCCCCATGCCCCCATCTAGTCCCCCATCCCGGCCGCCATCCCTGTCTGCCCCTCTCCTGCCCCTCCCAGCCTACCCCACTCCCCACACACTGCGGGGGCGGGGCAGGGATACCCACTTCCCCTCCACCCGAGGAAACATCTATTGACCCCCCATCCCCAGATCGATGATGTCATTGATGAGATCATCAGCCTGGAGTCCAGCTACAATGACGAGATGTTGAACTACATGTCAGTGGACGGGGGGCTGCAGCTGCCCAGCACGGTAATGGGGGGGCTGGGTTGGGGGGGGGCCAAGAGCTTCACGGATCGCAGCTGGGGTGGGAGGGGAAACGCTGTCCCTTTAAGGGTCACTGAGAGGTGGCGGCTGGCTTGTACTCCTCCCCTTTAAGGGCAGCAGGGTAGGTTGGGACACCGCCCCTTTAAGGATGAGTGGGAGGTGGTGGCTGGCTTGTTCTCTGCCCCTTTAAGGGCTGCCCCTTTAAGCCTGGCTGAGCCTGACAGCTGGGTGAGCCTCTGTCCCTTTAAGGCCCACAGAGGTGGCTTTGCCCTCTATCCCTTTAAGGGAGCTTGGTGGGCGGGACCATCCCTGCCAAGATGGGCCATTGCCTCTGTAAGACACCGCCCCTTTAAGGCAAGGTAACGCCCCCCCCCTCGGCTGGACAGCACCCCCGTAGGACAGGAGGTGTCATTGCCCTTGCAGTGAATTTTAACCCCTTGTCTCCCACGCAGCTGCCAGTGGCTGGGAACCTGCTGGAGATTTATAACCGCCCGGGGCTCCCGGACCCAACCGTCCCGGTCAGCAACTCCTGCCCCGCCGACCTGCCCAACATCAAGACCGAGTTGTCAGGTACCGGAGGCTGGGATGCCGGGCTGTGGGGAGCGGAACGGGGGGGGGGGGGGGAGTTTGGCAGAGGGGCTCTGCCCCCCCCCCCTTCCCCGCCAGTGCGTTCTGTGTCTTTCCAGACACTCGTCTGTCTGTCCTGCTGACTCGCTCCCTTCTTCCCTGGTTCCAGAGAATGAAGCCAAAGCGCTGATGAAGGAGAGGCAGAAGAAAGACAATCACAACCTGAGTGAGTGGCACCCCCGCCGTGGGTCGATCCTTCTTAAGGGGCTGCAGTTTGAGCGGGGCATGGATATTTGGGGGGGGGAGACACAAGAACCCCCCCCGATTACACCCAGGAGGGGGGCTGGGTCACACTTGAATGAGAAATTGTGCTGACGTTGGCCAGGGGAACTCCCAGCCGCATGAGGGGCATAAAGAGGCTTAGGGAGGCCTGGCTGTGAATCGTGGAGGGGTGAGTGGCAGGAATTGGGGGCTGGATGGCGGCTGGGGCGGACCCCGGACTGGCTGGGCCCAGGGCGTCTGAGCCGCAGTTTTTCCCTCTGCAGTTGAAAGACGCAGACGATTCAACATCAACGACCGAATCAAGGAGCTGGGAACCCTCATTCCAAAATCCAACGACCCGTAAGTGTGTGTGGAATGGGGGAGACCCTACCCCCAACCTCCCACTACCCCCCAACCTCTCCTACCCCCCAACCCCTCCTGCTCTCACCCACTCCCCTCCCAGAGCCAGGAGAGAACCCAGGCGTCCTGGCTTCCAGCCCCCCCCCTGCTCCTTTTCTGCCCCCAGGGAGATGCGCTGGAACAAGGGCACGATTCTGAAGGCCTCCGTGGATTACATCCGCAAGCTGCAGAAGGAGCAGCAGCGCTCCAAGGAGATGGAGCTGAGACAGCGCAAGCTGGAGCAAGCGAACCGCAGCCTGCAGCTCCGAGTGCAGGTCCGCCAGGGGGCTGGGGCGTGGGGTGGATCAGTGGGGTGTGGCCTCAGCAGGGGGCGCGCTCCCCTGGTGGGCTAGGGGGTCGTGGGGGGCAGAGAAATGGGGCGGGTGTGGGGTGCTGTGGGGCCAGGCAGGGGGCGCTCTCCCCTGGCGGGCTAGGGGGTGGCGGGGGGCAGAGAAATGGGGCGGGTGTGGGGTGCTGTGGGGCTGGGCAGGGAGTGCTCTCCCCTGGCAGGCAGGGCCAGGCACTGGGGGGGGCGGGAGCGCCATGGGGCTGGGGCATGGGGTAGATCAGTGGGGTGTGGCCTCAGCAGGGGGCGCTCTCCCCTGGCGGGCTAGGGGGTGGCGGGGGGCAGAGAAATGGGGCGGGTGTGGGATGCTGTGGGGCTGGGCAGGGAGTGCTCTCCAGGGCCAGGCACTGGGGGGCGGGAGCGCCATGGGGCTGGGGCATGGGGGGGGGGCTCAGCAGAGGTCACTCTGCCAACCCCCCCTTTTCTGCCCCTGCAGGAACTGGAGATGCAAGCCCAGCTGCACGGCTTGCCCCTCACCTCGCCGGCAGGGCTGCTGCCCCTGGGGGGCGCTGGGGAGGGGGCCAAGCCCGAGGGCCCCGGCCCCCCTCCCTTCCCGGCGGGCCCCTCCTGCGCCCCGGATCCCACCTCTTCCGCCGCCTGCCTCCTGGACCTGGCCTTTTCCTCGGAGGAGCTGGGCTTCCCCCTGGGGCTGGGGGCTGACGGGGGCCTGGAGGACATTCTCATGGAGGACGGGGGGCCCCTGTCGCCCCTGGGGGCCTCCGACCCCCTGCTCTCGTCCCTCTCCCCCGGCGCCTCCAAAGGCTCCAGCCGCCGCAGCAGCTTCAGCATGGAGGAGGATTCCTGATCCTGGCCCCGCCCCTGTGGGGTGGGAGGAGCCAAGGGAGCCACACCTCTTCTCCCATTGGGCTCCGCCCCCTGGCTGTCTCCAGGCTCTGCCCCACTCTTTTATAGGCTCTGCAAGCTCCTCCCTTTCTCCCCATCCTAGGGTTTGGGCCCCACTGCTTTCTCTCCATGGGCGGCGCCCCAGGATCATAAGCCCCTCCCCCTGCACTCAAGCTCCGCCCCATTGTATAGGCCCCTCCCCAGCTGTCTGTGGGCAGCACCTGAGTTTCAAAAGCTCCACCCCTCCTCAGACTCCTCCCCATCACGTAGGCTCCACCCCTTTCAGCAGGAGGGACTGAGCCTCACAGTTTCAGACTCTTTTACCCTCCCTTTCTGTCCTGTTGTATAGGCCCCGCCCCTTTGTTCCCAAGCACCACCCCTTTTCCAGTCCCCCCCACAAACACTTGTGGAAGACCTGCCCTCACCAGGCCACACCCCTTATTTGCAGTCCCCACCCTCTAGCCATAGCCTCTGCCCCTTTCTGGCAAGACCTGCCCCTTCCCTACAGGCTCCGCCCCTTTCACACCTCCACCCTCTCCATTGTTCTCAATGGATGACATCCCCCACGCCCTTCTCCCCATCTCCTCCCTAACCTTGATTGTGGAGCATCAGGGGACCCACCCCCACAGCCTACTGGGGAGACGGGTGGGGGGGGCGGGGCCTCTCCCCAACAGGCTGTGTATGTGGGGGTGCTTGTGATTGGGGGAGCCCCCCAAAGGAGCTATTCCCCAGAGCTGTGTTAATATCGGGGTTCATCCGAGCCCGCACTGTGACCAGAGCCATGCGCCCTGAAACCTAAGAGGGACAAAATTGGGGTGTGGCCCTTGGGGGAGAGGACTCATCTGCCCCCACATGGCCCCTCCAAACCTGTGGGTGTCAGCTCATTCCCAAGGGGGCCGTAGGCCCTGATTTGGGGATGGGGGTGTCCCTATTTCCGGCTTCTTCCAATGCATTTCCCCCTTCTGAGTGTGTACTCCCAAAACGTGATTCATGGAGGAGGGCTAAGAATGCAGGGTCCCCTGGATAAAACAGGTGTGCCGCAAAACTTGTACTCTTGGGGTGCCTGGCTATGGGGTGCCCCTTCAGAAAAGGGGGCACTGAGGCACTCTCCCAAATGCACCCCCAAAATGAGCTCTGCTGGGGGAATGAAAAGGGGTGCTCCTTAAGAAAATGGGGTACAGGGGGAATTAAACAGCTATAAGCCAAATCCCGCAAGTCTGGGGGAATCGACTAATAATGGGGTCCTCTCTTTTTTGGGGGTGCAGAATAACTTCCAAACACCCACATTTATCTCCCTCAAATTGCCTACCACTTTGGGGTGACATTTGGAGGAGTGACTCACAGTCTCTAACCTTCCATGCCCCCCCCCAAAGTGTGGCACCCCAAAAACGAGTGAGAGGATCATTGTTGAGTCCTGTCTTTGGGCATATGTCTCCTAAATGGAGGTGAGGAGAGTATTTTGGGGGGGTCTATTTCTTGCAGGGGACTCAGGCAGATTTTGGGGGACACGTGAGGAGGGGAATTTTTTTAAATGCTTTTATTTTATACAAATCCTATTTTGTTTTTTTAAAGAGAAAAGTATAACCCTTTCCTGGCCTGTACAAAGCGGGGGTTCAGGGGGTTCTCATTTGCCTTTCCACGAACCCTGCCCAGCCCCCTGCCAACAACCCCAACAGGTCTCTGACTTTGTGGGTGCAGATGAATGGTCTGCCTTCATTTCCTCTCTAAGGGGCATCTCCAGGGGGCTGGCTGCCTTGGAGGTGTGGGGCAGGGAATAAGGCACAGGGACCTGTCCCCTCTAGGGATGGGAAGGGGGATAGGTTCAAAGGGAGAAGCTATGAGGTGATATGGGGGGAGAAGAGGGCATGGGTGAAAACAGGATGGGGAGATTTGGGGAGAGGGTCTACTGTGTAGCGCAGCAGGGGGGGGCTGGGTTGCATGGAGGGAATGGGGGGGAGGTTGAAGAAGGGGGGGTTGGGAGAGCTATGGCTATTGGGGTGCCTGAAAGGGGGTGGGTGACAGCTTTCTGGGGCGGGTGACAGCTGTATTACATGTTTGGGGGGGCTGGCTCTGACCCCAACTCCACCTGTACCCCCCTCCCTGCTTTTGTACCGAGACATGGAAATAAATATTCGCTCTGAGATGCTTATAAATAAACCCAGGCCGCAGACAATTTTCTAACATGGCCCCGTGTCCATCGTCTGATTTGGGGTGGGGGGGCGTGACAATTCCTTTGCTCCTTTGGGGGTCCGGGGGCCCTGGGGCCGTGTTTGCGGGTGCTGGTCACTGCCCCGCAGGCTCCTCGCGCGTGGTCGGGGCTGGAAGCGACAAGGAGCTGAGGGTGGGTTAATCCTGCCGCCATGTCTCCGTCCCACCAGCACCAAGGCCGGGCAGCCCAAGCACCTGGATTCTCCCGTGCTGCCTTCACTGGTGTAGGGCAGGCTTGAGCGCAGAGTCCAGCAGAGCCCCTAGAGCTGTGCCCCGAACCCGTTAGTGGGGCAGCTCCCCCTGGGGCTCCCGCCCTCCGACTGAGCCAGACACCTGGCGTGAGCCGCGGGCGCGCCTGCAGGGCGGATGCTGGCAGGGATCCCCCGGGGCTGGCCCGGCAGGGGGGAGAGACCCGGGGTGACATGCTCAGGGGGTCCAGAGGCAAGGAGCAGGGCAGGCCCAGGGAAGGGAGCTCGGGGTAATGCGGGGAGAGCAGAGTCCGGGGCGCGGGGACCCCAAGTAGGCAGCGGGGGATGGGGGGTAGAGAATCCAGAGTGCCAGCACCTTGGCCTCCTTAATTAGCCCCGGGCTAATTAGGTGGCCCCCCCAGCCCTGGCTGCTCATTAGTGCCGCAGACTCATTAGTTAGCCCTAGGATAATTGGGTGGCACTGACTGGCCCTGGTTGGGTCATTAATCCTTCCTGACACCTCCCCGGGCACGTGCATTAATGACCCCCAACCCCGCCCCCACCCGGGCCCTCCTTAATGGGGGGAAATTAGCTTATTAGGGCTGGCTAATCAGTGCTAATTAAGAGTTCCAGTAATTGGCCTGGGTGGATCTGAAGTGGGGGCAGCCAGAGCGCTCCCCGCCAGTTGCGTCACTAATGAATAGTTAATTCAGGCTAATTAATGCTTGCACTAATTGGGATGGGGAAGGGGGCGCTGGAGCCCTCATTGGAGGACCAAAGGAGGTGACGCTCCCTGCCTAGGTCTCTATGATCACCTAGCTTCCGGTTTCACACGAGACGCTCTGTCCCATAAGGCTCTATGTTCACCACTTCCGGTCTGGAGGGAGACGCTCTCTTTTCCGGCTTGCACTTATGCGTTTCCATGGTCATAACTTCCGGTTCATGGGGGAGGGGGCTCTTCGCCCTCCAGCCTCTCTATGATCCTCCGGCCTCTAGCCGCGACTCTCTTCCCCCAACGGGCCCGGACCCTCTCTATGGTCCCCGCTTCCTGCTTCCGTCCGACGCTCTCTCCCTCGCCCTCCCCCGCAACTCTATGCTCCGTCCGTAAAGTCACACGCGCCTTTAATGGCCAGGCGGGGGTGGGGGGGGTGTTGATGTTTTTTGCCCTCCGACGGGCCGAGGCCGGAAGCGGGCGCGGGCCCTGGCGGGGGAGGAGCTTCGGCGCCCTCAAGAGCAGGGGGCGGGGCGTTGTTGGTGTGGGGGCGGGGTTGGAAAGTAGGGGGCGGAGCTGAGGAGTTGGGGGAGGGGCAGGAGACCTGGAGGGGGGACTGGAGTGGTGGGCTTGGTGCATTGGGGGAGGGGCGGGGCTGGGGAGTTGGGGGAGGGGCTGGAGAGGGGCAGGTTGGGGGCGTGGGTGGGGAAGGGGCAGGAGGGTGAGTGGATGAGGGTGGGGCAGGGGAGTTGGGGGAGGGGCAGGAGACCTGGAGGGGGCGGGGTTGGGGCCATGGCTGGGGATGGGGGCAGGGCTGGCGGAGACGATGGGGCGGGGCTGGGATCTGGGGGAGGGACAGAGGGGTTGGCTGGGGGGTTGAGGAGGGGAAGGAGCTGCGGGAGGGGGAGCTGAACTGGGCAGGGCCTAGTGCCCCCAAATCCCTCCCCCCTCCCGGCTGTTCCCAGCAAACTGCAGCCTGGGGCCCAGTGGTGAGGAGCTGCTGAGACCCGCCAGACTCGGGTCCGGATCATCCCCTCCAGCGGGGGCACTGACTCCCACCGCCTCCCTCCCCCGCCCCGTTCTAACCACTAGACCCCACTCCCCACCAGAGCAAGGCAGAGAACCCAGGAGTCCTGACTCCCAGCCCCCCTCCCCCCCACCCCGCTCTGACCACTAGATCCCACTCCCCTGCCAGAGCTGGGGGAAGAACCCAGGCGTCCTGGCTCCCAGCCCCCGCCCTCCCCACTCTAACCCCTGTTGTGAAAGTTGGGGAAATTGAGCCGGGAAGGGGTTAATGAGCGGGGGGATGCCTGGGGGCTGGAGTAGGGGCTGGGGGGGTGGGATTGGGATCAGCATGGGGGGGCTTTGCCTCACTGTGTGAATGGGGGGGATGAATCTGTGCAGATGACAGCAATGGCATCGGGGGGGAGGGGGGTTTCTGTGCCCTAAGCCGTGTTCTCTGCCCCACCTTCCCACCTAGCCCTCCTGTCACCCCCTGCCAGCGCCCCCCCCCCCCTGCAGCAGCTGTCCTAGGTACCAGCAGAAGAAGGTGAGGGGAAGGCTGAGGTGGACCCCTGGGGGGGGGTGTCTGTGATGACTCCTCACTGGTGATCTCACCATCCTCCCGCTCTGCAGCTCTAAGGCACTGACAGAAAAGCCAGGGAGGTAGGAGGCAGGATGCCTGGGTTCTTCTTTCCCTGCTCTGGGAGGGGGTAGGGTCTGGCGGTTATGGGGAGTGGACTGGGAGCCGGGACTCCTGGGTTCTCTCCCCTGATCTGAGTCAGGATAAGTGGTTAGAACAGGGGGGACCGGGAGGCAGGAGGAAGGAGTACTGGCACTAGGAGGGGAGTGGGGCCTAGTGGTTGGGGAGGGATAGGTGAAGCCCTGACATGCAGGGTAGGGTACTCAGTGACAGATTCCAGAAGACTGGACAAGGGCAAACCTAGCGCCCCTGGGTGGAAAGGGGAATAAGGGGAACCCGGGAATTACAGACCCGTCCGCTTCGCGTCTCTACCCCGAAGAGACTGGAGCAAATCGTTTCGCCGTCAGTTTGCAAAGACCTAGCCGAGAATGAGGTGATAAGTCACAGCCTCGTGGGTTGGTCAGGAACAAATCCTGTCAGATCGACCCGCTAGCTTCCCGCGACAGGTACCAAGCCCTGTGGACGGGGGCACGCGGGAGATCTTGACTTCAGTGCGGTTTTTGATACTGTCCTGTGTCCCCTTCTCATGACCAAACTAGGGAAATACACCTGGATGGAGCTACCACGAGGTGGGTGCAGAACTGGCTGGAAACTGTCCCCGGAGAAGAGATCTCAGGGGCTCGCAGTCAGGCCGGACGGGCAGAGCTAGCGGGTCCCGCGGGGATCGGTTCTGGGTCGGTTCTGTTCGGTATCTTCAGCGGTGATTTCGAGAACGGCACAGAGAGACACCGATAAAACTTGCGGACGATACCAAGCCGGGAGGGGCTGCAAGCGCTTGGAGGAGAGGAGGAGAATTCACCATGATCGGGACAAACGGGAGAAATGGGCTGAAGTCAAGAGGATGAAATTCAACCGGGACAAAGTGAAAGTTCCCCACTTGGGAAGGAAGACTCAGTGGTCCACACACAACGGGCAGTGGCGGCCTTGGAAGGAGTCCGGCGGGGGGGGTCTGGGGGTCAGAGGGGATCACAAGCTAAATCCGAGTCAATGGTGTGATGCTGTTGCAAAAAAAGCGACTGTCATTCTGGGCTGTATTCGCAGGAACACACCAGAATGATCCTCCTGCTCTGCTCCGCGCTGAGGCGGCCTCCGCTGGAGTGCCGGGGCCTGTTCTTCCCTTCTCCTTTCATTCCTTTTCTCCATTCTTCCTTGCCCTGCTGGTTCCTTCTTCCTTTCATGGTTTCGTTCGCTCTCTCGTTTCTTGTTTCATTTATTTGTTCCTCCTTTGCTCTTTGATTCCTTCATGTCTTTGTTCTTTCTTTGTCCGTTGTCTCTCTCCTTCCTTCCTTCGTTTATTTCTTCCCTCTTTCCATTGGCTCATCGGGTCTCTCGTTCATTGCTTCGGTCTTTTCTTCCCTTTCCATGTATCCATCTCTTCTCTTCTACATTCCTTCCTTCATGTTTTCACTCACTTATCTCTCTGCTCTTTCCACTCATCCATCGGTTTTCTCATTCGTTCCTGCGTTCATTCATTTCTCCCATCTTTCCACTTGGCCGGTTTCTCGTGTGTTCGTTTATTTCTTGGTTCCTTCCCCCCCCCCCCATTTCCGTTCTTCTGACTTTGTCGTTCTTCGTTCTTTCCATTCGTCCCTCTCACTCGGTTCTTTGCTCACTTGTGTCTTCGCTCTTCAGTTTTCTCCTGTTCACTCATTCAGGTGGGGGAGGTCCCTGGCTCTGTCTCCCCCCTGCCCCTCTCCAACCCCACCCTGATGGGGGGCTGGGGAGGGCACCTGGCCAAGGCCTGACCTACCTACTACCCCTCACACCTGGAGGTTGGTGGCCGGGCTGGGAGCAGGAGCAAGGGTGGGGCTGGGGTGAGCAGGTGGGGTTCGGCCCAGGGGCTGGAGCAGGTGGGGGGGGGCAGGGAGAAGGTGAGGGTCCAAGGGTGGGGCTGGGGCAAGGGGGTGGAGCCAGGGGCAGGAATGGGGGAGGGGCTGAGGTGTGGGGGTGGGGCTGGCTGGGGGTGCAAGGAGAAGGTGGCCCCAGGGTGAGGAGCATGGGTGGGGCTAGGTGGTGGGTCAGGGGGAAAGGGGTGGGGCTAAGGTGGTGGGCAGAGCTGGCAGTCACCTTGGAGGTGGAGCAAGGGGCGGAGCTAAGGTTGTGGGTGGGTCTAGGGGAGAGGCAGAGGGGAGGGGCTGGCAAGGGGAATGGGTGGGGCCTTGGCTGGGGGCGGGGCCAGGGGACCTGTGAGTGGTGGGGGGGCCTCTAGGGAACTGGCTGGCTCAGGGGGTGGGATCTGGGGCCTTTCCCCTCTAGGGGCTGCTGGCTCCCATCAGGCCCTGGGGCAAGAGAGAGGCGGGGGGGGGCACCAGGGAGACCCCCGGCCTTCAGGCCTGTGTTTGGCCCTTCGCCCTAGAGGAAAGGAGCCGGGGGAGCGACCCATGGGGGGGGGCAGGAGAAAAGAACCCGGCAGGGGGAGGGATTCGCCCCCAAGCCCCCCGTTGACTGAGAGATGCTGGTTACTTGGCAGGAGCCCCCCTGATGAGTTGTACTGGGGGGAGATGGGGGCCTGTCTGACCCACAGCCCTTAAATTCTCTGGGGCAGAAGAGGTGTCTCTGCTCTCCTGCCCCAGGGGAAATGGGGGGGGGGGCTGTTGGAGGGATTAACCCCCCATCACAGGGTAGCAGGGTGGGGGAGTCCCTGGGGGGAACAGGACAGTGATCACATCAACCCCACACGCCTAGACAGGGAGCTAAGCCAGGCTGAAGCTCCCATCCCCAATAGAACCCAGGAGTCCTGGCTCCCAGCCCCTCCCCCTCCCCAATAGAACCCAGGAGTCCTGGCTCCCAGCCTCCCCCCCCATAGAACCCAGGAGTCCTGGCTCCCAGACCCTCCCCCGCTCTAACCCATTAGCTCCCTCTCCCCTCCCAGCGCTGGGGGGAGGACCCAGGAGTCCTAGCTGCTGCTGCCCCCCCCCACCCCGCTGTAACCCCCCTCCCAGCTTTGGGATGTGACCCACCCATCTCTCCCCCTCCCTCTTCCAGGGAGCGACATCCCTCGTCGTGACGTCACCCTCCCCCCCGCTCTTCCCTCCTGCGTCTGCCCCCCCCCGGCTGTTCCGGATCTAGTCCTGCTCCCCCCCCGCCTCGCTCCAGACAGCTCCAAGATGGAAGTCCTCAATCAGGTACGCACCTGGCTCGCTCAGCACCATAGACAGCGATCCGGGCACACGGGGGGGGGGTCCCACAGGGGAGGAGGCCCCCTCTGCCCCCCCCTTGCAGTGCACCCTCCTCCCTCCCTGCCCCCCCCGTCCCTGCCGAGCCGGCTTGGGGGGGGGGGGGTTTGCAGCATTCAAATGCAACGCACTGCAAATGGGGAGCGGGGGGGCTATGGGGGGGGCTGGGGTATTGCAACGCTGCAAATGGGGGGGACTGAGATTGATGCGGGGGGGCACAGTCGGGCTCGAGTCTATGGGATTATAAAGGGGGGTTCGGAGATTTCCCAGCTGCAGATGGGGGGGGGTCCAGCCGATTGCAATGGGGGGGGGGGCTTGATGGATGCCGGGGGGGGGTCAGATCCATGCTGCAAATGGGGGGGGGTCTGAGACTGATGCGGGGGGTGTCAAATTGGATGGACGCATTGAGGTTGCAATACGGGGGGTGGAATAACCTGGGTTGGAGGGGGGAGGTGACCGGATATTTTGGAGGGGGGGGGATGTCTGGGTGGGGTGGGGGGTGAACTGCAAATATCACCCCCCCCTTTGGCAGCAGGGGCGGGGGCGGGGAGGGAAGATGGCTGAGTTGCTGCAGTGGATTCATTGCCATGACGGTCAGGTGCGGGGGGAGGGGGGGGGCTGGCGCGGGGGGGGGCTCCTTAGGAATGGGGGGGACACGACACTCGAGAATATTTCTCCCCCCCCCCCCGGTTGCGGCGGTAGAGACTGGCCGGGATGGTGCTTTCAGCCGGGTCCCTGCTGGCGGGCGGAATATGGGGGGTCAGATATTTGGGGGGGCTGATGACGATGGGGCGGGGCTGGCTCAGGGATATTCCACCGCCAGCAAGCCGGAGGCGGGAGGGGGGGTCAAAATGGGCGGTGTAAAGCCATCCACCGGGGGGCGAGGTAATGGGGGGGCTGTCCATGAATTGTAGGGGGCAGAGTCTCCCCCCCCCGGCAGCATCGGGGGTGGGGGGCTGGTGGCGGGGGTCGATGCAGCCAAATCCTCGCATCAGTTGTGGGGGGGCCGAGGGGGTACAGATATCGGGGGGGCTGTTTATGAATTGGGGGGTTAACATGTACCCCGCCTACAGCAGGAGCAGAAGGGGGCCCTGGCGATTGGGGGGCAGTGAGTTTGGGGGCGGGTAAAGTTTTGGGGGGGTGTCGGGGAGGGTTGGGGGAGGTATTTACCGCAGGGTTTTTCCTAATAGGACGTTGTGATCTTCAATAAGCGTCTGGTCTCCCCCCGGCTCTGGGAGGGGAGTGGGGTCTAGTGGTTAGAGCAGGGGGCGCTGGGAGCCAGGACTCCTGGGTTCTCTCCATGGCTCTGGGAGGGGAGTGGGGTCTAGTGGTTAGAGCAGGGGGAGGTGGGAGCCAGGACTCCTGGGTTCCCCCTCTGGGTCGGGGGGGGGGGGGAGCAGGACACGACGGGGTGTCAGTTCAATATCCCCCCCTCCCCGTGCCCCGTTTCCCCCGGTTTCCAGGTCGTGGCCGGAGGACAGTTCCGGATGCTCAAGGAGCCGCTGGGGTTCCTGAAGCTGCTGGAATGGGTGAGTCCCCCCCCCCGGGGCCCGGATGTTGGGGGGTCCTGTCTGAGCCATGTCCCCTTCCCTGCCCCTCTGCAGAGCCGGTCAGGGTCGGGGGGGCTGTAGGGTTAGAGGAAGCAGGGGCGGGAAGAACGGGGTCCTGATTTGGGGAGATTTGATCCAGGGAATTCAGAGACAGAAGGAGAGACTCCAGAACCCTAATCCCGCCGGTTCTGGAGCAGTTCCAGACCCCCGTACCCTGCCCCGCCGGTTCTGGAGCAGTTCCAGACCCCCGTACCCTGCCCCGCCGGTTCTGGAGCAGTTCCAGACCCCCGTACCCTGCCCCACCAGTTCTGGAGCAGTTCCAGACCCCCGTACCCTGCCCCACCAGTTCTGGAGCAGTTCCAGACCCCCGTACCCTGCCCCGCCGGTTCTGGAGCAGTTCCAGACCCCCGTACCCTGCCCCACCAGTTCTGGAGCAGTTCCAGACCCCCGTACCCTGCCCCACCAGTTCTGGAGCAGTTCCAGACCCCCGTACCCTGCCCCGACAGTTCTGGAGCAGTTCCAGACCCCCGTACCCTGCCCCGCCGGTTCTGGAGCAGTTCCAGACCCCTGTACCCTGCCCCACCAGTTCTGGAGCAGTTCCAGACCCCCGTACCCTGCCCCACCAGTTCTGGAGCAGTTCCAGACCCCTGTACCCTGCCCCCACTGGTTCTGGAGCAGTTCCAGACCCCCATACCCTGCCTCGCCAGTTCTGGAGCAGTTCCAGACCCCCGTACCCTGCCCCCACTGGTTCTGGAGCAGTTCCAGACCCCCGTACCCTGTCCCACCGGTTCTGGAGCAGTTCCAGACCCCCGTACCCTGCCCCGCCGGTTCTGGAGCAGTTCCAGGCCCCCGTACCCTGCCCCGCCGGTTCTGGAGCAGTTCCAGGCCCCCGTACCCTACCCTGCCGGTTCTGGAGCAGTTCCAGACCCCCATACCCTGCCTCGCCAGTTCTGGAGCAGTTCCAGACCCCCATACCCTGCCCTGCCGGTTCTGGAGCAGTTCCAGGCCCCCGTACCCTACCCTGCCGGTTCTGGAGCAGTTCCAGACCCCCATACCCTGCCTCGCCAGTTCTGGAGCAGTTCCAGACCCCCGTACCCTACCCTGCCGGTTCTGGAGCAGTTCCAGACCCCCGTACCCTGCCCCGCCGGTTCTGGAGCAGTTCCAGACCCCCGTACCCTACCCCCGCCGGTTCTGGAGCAGTTCCAGATCTCTGTAGCCCGCGTCACCAGTTCTGGAGCAGTTCCAGACCCCCGTACCCTAGCCTGCCGGTTCTGGAGCAGTTCCAGACTCCCGTACCCTGCCCCACCAGTTCTGGAGCAGTTCCAGATCTCTGTACCCTACCCTGCTGGTTCTGGAGCGGTTCCAGACCCCTAATCCTGCTGGTTCTGGAGCAGTCCATGGAAACCCCCAGTTCTGGAGCGGCTCCCACCCCTCACCCTCCTATGGTTCTGGAGTGACTCCTCCCACCAGTTCTGGAGCAGCCCATGACCCCCCCATGGTGGTTCTGGAACAGCTCCCAACCCAACCCCTCACCCCCCTGCGGCTCTAAACTGGCTCCCGGCTCCTAACTCCCCTACCCCCTGCGGTTCTGGAGCAGCTCCCACCCTCTGGTTCTGGAACGGCTCCCAACCCCACCCTTCACCCCCCTGCGGTTCTGGAGCGGCTCCCGACTCCCCCACCCCCTGCGGTTCTGCAGCGGATCCCGGACCCCCCTGCCGGTTCTGGAATGACTCCCTGCCACGGCCCCCCCCCCCCGGTTCTGGAGTGAATCCAGACCCATTCTCATGACATTCCTGCCATTTTGGGTCCCTTTCCCCAGCTGGTCGGGGAACAATTCCAGCAGCCCCTGGCCCCCGCTGGTTCTGGACTCATTCACCCCCCCCCATCAGACCCGCGGGCCCATCCCGCCTACTGCCCCCCCCCCCAGACCCAGGGGCCCAGCCAGCCTGTGATCCTCCCCCAGTAGGGCCCCCCAGACGCATCCACAGCCCCCCCTTTCCACTCCCGATGCGTGGGGGGGGGGGACTGTGGACAGCTGGACAATTGGGTCAGACGGGATCTTATCTCGGCCTAGCGCTCGGGGGGGATTAGAGGGGGCGGGACTCAGCTAACCCGCTGTCATTACCCACAATTCCTCTCCGCTCGCCCCGGGGCGGGGGTAGTAATCCTCGCGCCCCGCTCCCCACGCCCCCCCCCACGCCTCACCCGCCCCATCTCGCCCCCCAGCTCTTCGCCATCTTTGCTTTCGCCACCTGCGGGACCTACAGCGGGGAACTCCGCCTCAGCGTGGAGTGTGTGAACAAGAGCGAGAGCGACCTGAACATCGAAGTGGAGTTCGGCTACCCGTTCAGGTGAGCCGGGCGTTACACTGCGTAGGGACCGGCCGCTGGGCTGCTACGGGCGCAGGGGACCTGGAGACTTCGGACTGGGATGGGCTAGCATCTGAGATTCACACTGAAGCTGGCTCGTAGAGGCCTGGGCTGTGTACTCAGTATAGCGACTGGCACCGCCTGCGTAGGCTGGGGCTTTATTTCCAGTATATGGACCAGCATCACCTTGGGCTGTCTTCTGTGTCCAGACTGCCCTTGACTTTCGGCTAGGAATCAGGATGCGCACTGGGCTCTGTCTCTCTGATGCTGGGAAGTCCGGGCTGTATTTCTAGAGCCACCCGGTGTGGTTCCTTCTGTACAGACCAGGGCTGTGTTGTTTGCACGGCTTGCTCTCCGTGTTGAGTTGCAATCGGGATTCATGAGGGTCGCTATTCCTGGGAGGTCTGGGCTGTACAGTGTATGAACTGGCATCTCCTATACAGAGCTGGTATGTTTAGCCCATATATGGACCGGCACCACCTACACAGACCAGGCAGTATTCCATATACAGACCGCCCCTGTCTTTGCGTTCATGGCCATGGTTGACACTGTGTGCTATCCTAGGAGGTCTGGGCTATATATAAGAAATATATTGACCAACATCTCCTACACAGCCCTGGTCCATATTTACTATATATGGACCGGCACCACCTACACAGCCTGGACAGTATTCTGTATCAAGACTCTGGTTAGTTGTCCTGGGATTCCTGTGAGCTCTGGGCTGTATTTACAGCATATTGACTGGCATCTGCTATAGAAAACTGGTCGATATTTGCCACATATGAACTGACGCCTCCTACCCAGGCCGGGGCTGTATTCTGTCCACAGGCGGCCTTTGTCTTCGCATTAGCAGTCAGGGTTGACACTGGGCTCTATTCCTGGGAGGCCCGGGCTATACATACAGGATATGGACCGGTGCCGTCTATGACGGAGGCCTCTCCCTCCAGACTCCACCGGGTCTATTTCGACGTCCCAACCTGCAAGGGCCGTGAGGCGGAGAAGGTTTTCCTCATGGGGGATTATTCCTCCGCCGCCGAATTCTTCGTCACCATCGCCGTCTTCGCCTTCCTCTACTCGCTGGCCGCCACGGCCGTCTACCTCTTCATGGAGAGCAAGTACCGGGAGAACAACAAGGGCCCCATGATCGTGAGTGTGGGGTGCCCGGGGAGAGGGGGCCGGGCGGAGGGAGGCTGGGGGGGTTCCATGCTGTAGGGGGCGGGGCAGGGGCAGGGGGCGGGGCAGGGGGCGGGGGGCGGGGCTGGGCTAAGGGGCGGGGCAGGGGCGGGGCTAACGGCGCTCCCCCCCCCAGGACTTTGCGGTCACCGCCGTCTTCGCCTTCATGTGGCTGGTGAGTTCCTGCGCCTGGGCCAAGGGTCTCTCCGACGTCAAGCTGGCCACGGACCCCGACAACGTGATCGAGGGGCTGGAGGTCTGCAAGAGGGAGGGGAACACCTGCAAGGAGCTGAAGGAGCCGGTCATCTCGGGGCTCAACACCTCCGTGGTGAGCCCCCCCCCCCGCCCAGCCAGCCCCGGGGGGGAACCGGCGCCCCCGGCCCCATTCCCCGCCCCCCCGAGCCAGCCTGCCCCCCTGGAACCGGCGCCCCCGGCCCCATTCCCCGCCCCCCCGAGCCAGCCTGCCCCCCTGGAACCGGCGCCCCCATTCCCCGCCCCCCCCGAGCCAGCCTGACCCCCTGGAACCGGCGCCCCCATTCCCCGCCCCCCCCGAGCCAGCCTGCCCCCCTGGAACCGGCGCCCCCATTCCCCGCCCCCCCCCCCAGCCAGCCTGCCCCCCTGGAACCGGCGCCCCCGGCCCCATTCCCCGCCCCCCTGAGCCAGCCTGACCCCCTGGAACCGGCGCCCCCATTCCCCGCCCCCCTGAGCCAGCCTGCCCCCTGGAACCGGCGCCCCCATTCCCCGCCCCCCCCGAGCCAGCCTGCCCCCCTGGAACCGGCGGCCCCATTCCCCGCCCCCCCGAGCCAGCCTGCCCCCCTGGAACCGGCGCCCCCTAGAGGCCCCCCCTCTCCCCGCCCTGCATTAAGACCCCCCCCCCCCCCCCCAGGTCTTCGGCTTCCTGAACCTGGTGCTGTGGACGGGGAATCTGTGGTTCGTGTTCAAGGAGACGGGCTGGAGCGCCCCCTTCGCCAAGTACCCGCCGCCCGCCCCGGAGAAGCAGCCGGCGCCCGACACCTACGCCGACGCCTACAACCAGGGCTCCGGCTACGCGCAGCAGGATTCGTACGGGCAGCAGGGCGGCTACCAGCCCGAGTACAACCAGCCGGGCTACGGGCAGCCGGACCCCTACGGGCCGCAGGGGGGGTACGGCCAGCCCGCCCCCACCTCCTTCTCCAACCAGATGTAGGCGGGTGAGTTCAGCCGGGGCGGGGGCCGCGGGAAGGAGGCGGGGGCCGCGGGCTGGACTCACAGACCTGGGGGGTCTATTCGGGGAAGCAGCGAGGCTGGATCCTGGGGGGACAGAACCAGGGAGCGGGGATCCGGCCCGGGGGGGGATTTCAGGCCGGGCTCTCCGGGGTAACGCCAGCCAGGGCCGGAGTCCGGGCGTCCGGGTTTAACGCGGGGCGCGGTTCCCCCGCTGGACCCATTTGACCGGGGAAGGGTTCGCTTTGGAACCGGGAATGTCACCGGAGAGGAAGAAATCAGCCCCCCCCCCCCCCGAGAATCAACGTGCGCACCCGGGCCAGGCACGGGCCAGGCGGCCCCGGAAGGCCGGGCATTTGCTGCGGACTCTGTAGATTTTGGGGAGGGGAGGGTCGAGGATGCCGAAGTCGCGCCGGTCCCCGAATCAAATAACACAGAGGAGCAAAAACCCCTCGTCCTGCCTCGCCCCGCGGGACGGGACCTCGCTTCCAGCTCGGTGACTGAGACCTTCACCGAGACTCCTGGGATCTGTACTCAGCCCTTTAACCCACAGCCACCAAATCCCGAGGCGAGGAGTTCCCCGGATCACGTTCGGAACGGCTGCTTCTCGGGGGCTGTTCCAGAGCGGTGGGGTTGACTAGCCTGACCCCCCGCCTCCCCCGGGACTCCCCCCGAGTCATTCCTAGAGCGGATCGCTCAGGTCTTGGTTTGAAAACTGCCGCGGAGGGAGACCCCCCCCCCGCCCCCCAGTCGTGGGAAATTGTTCCGGGGTCCTCGGGCCCCTAAGAAACGGTTAAGCGCGGCGGGACGTTTCCCAGGCAGGAGGAACCTGTCCCGCTCCGGAGCAACTTCCCCGCGCTCTGGAGCGGCGCCTGCCCAGGGCCACGGGACAGTCCTCAGGGCGGGGGGTCCTGGTTTGAATCAGCGTCCCAGCGCCGGCCCGCGGAGCCTGGATTGGCCGCCCGCGATCGATGCTCCCCTGCGGGACCCGCGTTCCCCGGCGCCGAGAACATCCGCCCGCCCGACCCCGTTCTCCGATCTGCCCCGGTTCCCCGGGGGCCCGGCCTGGTGTCGCCGCCGCTCCGGGCAGCGAACTCTCCGCTCCAGGAGCGCCGGCGAAGGAGCCCAAGTCTCGCCGGGCAGAGCCGGACCCGGGGGCCCAGCCGCGCGGCCCGGTCCGCCGCTGGAGACCTTCGGCGGGTCCTCGGGGGGGGGCAAAACTCCCCCGACCTCGGGGCGTTTGTACCCCACGATCCGCCCCCCGGCTCGCGAGCCGCGTGGGTAAAAGCGATTCGAATGGGGGGGGGGGCAGAGCCGGGGGGGGGTTTCTGCCCTTCGCCCCCCGGGAGCGCCCCGGAAGTGGGAGGGGTCACTGTGGCCCCGCCTCCCACGCTGTCCCCAGACCCCGCCCCCTGTGCCGCCCCTGCTCTAACCACTAGACCCCGCTCCCCTCCCAGAGCCGGGATAGAGCCCCGTTGAGTGACGGGCTGGGGGGGGGAGGCGCCTGGCCAGCAGGGGGGCGCTTGCTGGGTGTGCTCTTATTAATTACCCCCCCTTTCTCTCCCCCCCCAGGTGTCTCCCCCAGCAGGGGGCGTCGTGAGGAGGAGACGCCTGACCCCTCCCCGCCCCCCCCAATGAGAGGGGAGGCGGGGGACCCCCGGATGAATGTAGATGTTTGTGCTGTTTATATATATTATATATATATATATATAATGAGAAACTACAACTCTAGATAGCTGTGCCCCCCTCCCCCACTGCCCCCCAGCCCCCCCACGCCAGACAGCTGTGCGCCCCCCTCCCCCACTGCCCCAGCCCCCCCCCCGCCAGACAGCTGTGCGCCCCCCAACTCCTGCACTGCCCCCCAGCACCCGACCTCCGGCCCTTTCACCCCCCCACTCCAGACAGTTCTGCGCCCCCCCAGTCCCACCATCCCCTGAGTATCACTAACCCTGTGCCCCCTTCACCCTCCACTCCCCAGCCCCCCCCGATCCTGGCTATAGATAGCTGTGCCCCCCCTTTAGGGAGGGGTCAGGGGTTCAGATCTCTTTTGAGGGCCGTGGGGGAGAATTGGGGGTTTGAGGGCATCAGCCGTGTGGGGGATGTTTGGGGGGGACTGGAACTGAGGGGGGGTACACAGGGCAGGGGGATGGAGGAGGGGCATGTGGGGACTCCTGGAGGGTAATTTAGGGCCTCCAGCCGCACCCCATTCCCCGCTGAGGGGTGTCACACGCCAAGGGGGGGGGGAGACTCTAGGAAGTGGGGGAGGGGCACCCCCCCCAAACAGCACCCATCACCCCGACTCCATCCCCCTTCCGCAGTGACCCAGTCGAGGGGGGAGACTGGGGCCTTCCCAGGTTACCCCCGATTTCCACCGGAGGGAGCGCGGTGTGGAACCCAGGTGTCCAGGGGACAGCCTATCTATAGAGCCATTGATCCCTTGGCGACCCATCTGCCCAATTATCCCCCTCCACCCCCTCTATTTCTCCCCGCCCACCCCCCTCTCCATCCCTTCCCCCTCTTAACTGCCCCCCCATCCCCAGAGCCCCCCGCCCCCCCGCCTAGATATCTCTGTACGCCACGTCTGTGCGCCGATTCGTGCCGTGCTCGTGAGTTTTGGTTCGTTCGTTCAGCCCCCCGCCCCCCCCGCGCCCCCCCCTTCCCCCCGCTCGGTGTCGTGAAATTTATTTTTCCTCCCACCGCCGCCGAAAGGAAACGGACGTCGCCCCAGTAAGGCCAAGACCCGGCCAGCCGAAGAAACCAACTGAGACCCCCCCCGCGCCCCCAGCCTCCCCCCCCCCCAAGAGAACAAAAGTAACGAAAACCAAATAAAAAGAGGAAGAGGGGAAAACCTTTCACCGCCTCGCCGGTCTGATTTCCTGGGGCTGGGGGGGGCGGCGGGGCTGCTGATACAGGGCCCCCTCCCCCAGTGCCGAGATGCAGCTGACTCTGGGGTGGGGCTGTTAATACAGGGCCCCTTTGCCCTCTGCTGGCGGGAACTGCAGGCCTGTGGGGTGACGCTCCCGCGCTAGACACCTGCCCCCCCCTGATCTCCCCAGGGCCCCGAACCTGAGGCGAAGACTCAACTCAGCCAGGCAGGCGCCCGCAGCCGGGGGCTGTTTATTAACAGGAAAAACAGGGATGGCAGAGCGCCCCCCCCCCATTAAAATCAGTTGCTCAAAACAATTGTATTACCCAACCCCCGAGGCCTGGACAATTTCACAAATGGAGGGAGGTCCCCAGAGAACCCTGGAGTCCGGGCCCACCAGCCCCCACTTCCCTCCCAGAGCGGGGGAGAGAACCCAGGAGTCCTGGCTCCCAGCGCCCCCCGAACTCTAACCACTAGACCCCACTTCCCTCCCAGAGCAGGGGAGAGAACCCAGGAGTCCTGGCTCCCCAGCACCCTTTGCTCTAAACACTAGGCCCCACTTCCCTACCAGAGCGGGGGAGAGAACCCAGGAGTCCTGGCTCCCAGCGCCCCCCGAACTCTAACCACTAGACCCCACTTCCCTCCCGGAGCCGGGGAAGAGAACCCAGGTGTCCTGGCTCCCATCCCCCACTCCCCCTCCTGGAGCTGGGAAGAGAACCCAGGTGTACTGGCTCCCAGCCCCCCTGCTCTAACCCACCATCCCCCACTCCCCCTCCTGGAGCCGGGGAGAGAACCCAGGCGTCCTGGGCTCTTGGCGCTCACTGCGTGGTGGGGGGGTTCATGGGGGTCACATCCCCCAGTCCCGGGCCTTCCCCGCCGCCCAGCCCATCAGCTCCGGCGCCCAGGCGCGGAAGACGGCGATGAGGGTGCGGACGTCTCCCTCGGCCGAGTGCGCCCCGTCGGGGGTCCCTCCCGAAGAGCCCCCGGAAGAGCGCCCCCAGGCTGTACCCGCCCCCACCCCCCAGGCCCAGCTCCCGCAGGGCCTGCAGGGTGTCCAGGCAGCCGGTGGCGGGGGGCAGCTCGGCCCCCACGCGCCCCAGCTCCTCCCGCAGCAGGGGGAAGTCGTACTGGAGGCCGTTGTGGGCCACCAGGCAGAGAGGGGGGGGCTTGCGGGCCAGGAACCCCCCCAGGGCCCGAGCCACGTCCTGGTCCAGGCCCCGCTTGCCGTTCTCCTCCAGGCCCCGCTGGCTCAGCCCGGTGATGCGGGCGCTTCCGGGGTGAAGGGCCGCTGGGGGTCGATGCAGAGCGTCAGCTGGTCCAGCACGCGGGGCAAGCCGGGGGGACGTCCTGCGGGGGGCGCTGCAGCAGGGAAGCGGCGGTGCAGGGCGAAGAGGCTCAGCTCGGCGATGCGGGGCCGGTCCGGGGGCAGCCCGGTGGTCTCCAGGTCGAAGAAGACGAAGGTTTGAAAATCCTGGGGGGCCAGCATGGCTGGGGAGGCAGAGGGGGGGGGGTGAGCGGATGCAGCTACCTCTGGGGTGGGGGCGCGTGGGGCTGTTTATGGGAACGGGTAGAGCAGGGAGCCAGGACTCCTGGGTTCTCTCCTCACTCTGGGAGGGGAGTGGGGTCTGGTGGTTAGAGCGGGGGTGTGGGGGGGGGGACTGGGAGCCAGGACTCCTGGGTTCTTTCCCAGCTCTGGAGGGAGTGGGGTCTAGTGGTTAGAACGGGGGGGGGGTGGAGGTTGGGAGTCAGGATTCCTGGGTTCTCCCGGGGCTCTGGGAGGGGATTGGGATCTGGTGGTAAGAGCAGGGAGGCTGGGAGTCAGGACTCCTGGGTTCTCTCCCCAGCTCTGGGAGGGGAGTGGGGTCTAGTGGTTAGAAGGGGGGGGCGGTTGGGAGTCAGGACTCCTGGGTTCTTCAGCACTCACCCACCAAGTGACTGTAGTTAAGCCTCTTCTGGCTGTGTGCCTCAGTTTCCCCTCTGTTGTGAGCGGATCGCTCGTCTCGGAGTCTCAGCTGCTGCCGGGTGCTGCGTGAGGTCTTTGGGGTGTGCCAGGGAGGGCTGCGGGCCGGTCCCTTGTTATCTATGGGGACAGGCGGTGGGGGGGGGCCGCGGTCCCTCCCTCCCGGGAAATCGAAACCGCCTCTGTCAAAGCGATGAGTCAGTCGGGCTCTCTTCTGAGTCCGCTTCCCTCTGCGGCCGTGGGGGAAACCCAGGCGTCCTGGCTCCCAGCCCCGCCTCCCAGCGCCCAGGGAACCCAGGCGTCCTGGCTCCCAGCCCGCCTCCCAGCGCCCAGGGAACCCAGGCGTCCTGGCTCCCAGCCCCGCCTCCCAGCGCCCACGGAACCCAGGCGTCCTGGCTCCCAGCCCCGCCTCCCAGCGCCCAGGGAACCCAGGCGTCCTGGCTGGGTCTCCTCAACCCCCAGCTCTGTGGGAACAGCCCCGGGCCTCCCACGGCAGCGACTAGCCACATGGGGGAACTGAGGCAGGCGGGGGGGGCAGCAGCTTGCACAAGGGCTCCGGCCGCCCCAGCACGAGGGGATCTGGGGGGGGGGAGGGTGCGAGAGGGAGGAAGTAGGCGAAGCGTTGCTAGGGGCGGGGGCGCTCTAGAAGGGCGTTGCTAGGGACGGGTGGGGCCGTTGCTAGGGGCGGGGCGATATGGGCGGAGCGTTGCCAGGGGCGGGGCGAGTTGCCCAGTCCCGCCCCCGCCCCCTCGTGTCACTTCCTGTCGCCGCTGGCGCCTCCGGTCCTGGGCCTGCTCCGCGCGCCGGAACCGCGGGTCGCCCCCCCCCGGAGCCCCCCCCCCGCCATGGAGCGGGTACCGGGGACTGACGGACACCGAGCTCATCGCCATGCTGCAGCGCTACGGCATCCCGCACGGGCCCGTCGTGGGTACGGGGGGTGACTGGGGAGTGGGGGGCTGGGGGAGGGGCGTTGGGCGGCTGCGGGGGGAGGGGTATCTGGGGAGTGGGGGGCGGGGGGAGGGGAGTTGGGGGGCTGTGGGGGGAGGGGTGACTAGGGATTGGTCAGAGGGCTGCGGGGGGAGGGTATTTGGAGAGGGGGGGGCTGGGGGGGTGTCGGGAGTGGGGGATTGTTTGGGGGGTTGAGGCGGGAGGGGTAGCTGGAGAGGGGGGCTGGGGGAGGGGAGCTGGGGGGGCTGCGGTGGGTGGGGTATCTGGGGAGTGGGTCTCGGGGTGGAGTTGGGGTCTGCGGGGGGAGGGGTGACGGGATTGGTCAGAGGTTTGCGGGGGGAGGGGTATCTGGAGAGTGGGGGTCTGGGGGAGGGGAGCTGGGGGGCTGCAGGGGGTGGGGTATCTGGGGAGTGGGGGGCTGGGGGAGGGGAGTTGGGGGGCCGCGGGGGGTGACTGGGGAGTGGGGGGCTGGGGGAGGGGCGTTGGGGGGCTGCGGGGGGTGGGGTATCTGGGGAGTGGGGGATTGGTCAGGGGCTGCGGGGGGAGGGGTATCTGGGGAGGGGTATTGGGGGGCTGCGGGGGGAGGGGTATCTGGAGAGTGGGGGGCTGGGGGGGTGGGGTGTCGGGAGTGGGGGATTGGTCGGGGGGTTGAGGCGGGAGGGGTAGCTGGAGAGGGGGGCTGGGGGAGGGGGCTGCGGGGGGTGGGGTATCTGGGGAGTGGGGGATTGGTCAGGGGCTGCGGGGGGAGGGGTATCTGGGGAGGGGTATTGGGGGGCTTGCGGGGGGAGGGGTACCTGGGGAGTGGGGGGCTGGGCGGTGGGGTGTCAGGAGTGGGAGATTGGTCGGGGGGTTGAGGCGGGAGGGGTAGCTGGAGAGGGGGGCTGGGGGAGGGGAGCTGGGGGGCTGCAGGGGGTGGGGTATCTGGGGAGTGGGGGTCTGTGGGGGGAGTTGGGGTCTGCGGGGGGAGGGGTGACGGGATTGGTCAGAGGTTTAGGGGGGAGGGGGTATCTGGAGAGTGGGGGTCTGGGGGAGGGGAGTTGGGGGTTGCGGGGGGAGGGATATGGGGGGTGGGTTATCGGGACTGGGCTATTGGTCAGGGGGGGTATTGGGGGGCTGCGGGGGGAGGGGTATCTGGGGAGTGGGGGGCCCCTGGCAGGCAGGGGGTGCTGAGAGGAGAAGCAGGATTGGGGGTGGGGTTTGCAGGGGACCTGATTACGGGTGGGGGGGGAGGACGGATGCGGGGAGCAGCAGGGACTAGAACGGAGGAATGGGGTCTGGGGACACTATGGGGCAGAGGCAATCCATGGGGGAGGGGCAGGGCACCCTGGGGGCCCACCTGACCCCCCCCCTTGTCTCCTCCTCCCTCCCGGCCCCCCCAGGATCGACCCGGAAGCTCTACGAGCGGAAGATCTGCGAGTACGAGAGCCAGCGCACCAAGCTGTCGCCGGGGGGGGCTGGGGGCTACTCAGGTGAGTGGGGGGCCAGGAGGGGTGGGGAGGGGCCAGCAGCAGCCACTGACACCCCCCCCCCATTTTCCTGTGTCCCCCCTTCCCTCCCGCCCCCCAGATCCTGGCACCACCGAGACCTACAATCCGGGAATCTTACAGCTACCCCCGGCAGGAGGAGCGGCGCCTCTATGGGGCGGACGGTGAGGAGGGGGCTGTGGGTCCGGGGTGAGGGGCACGCATGGGCGAGCAGGGGGCTGCGGGTCGGGAGGGGCTTGGGGTACTGTGGGTAAGGGGGTCTGAATGTTCCTGTCCGCTGTGGGGGTGGGGCGCGGAGGGGCCCCCCACTCACCCCTCCTGTGTCTCTCTGCCCCCCAGACGCCAGCCCCACCAGGACGTACACGCGGGAGATGTACGATTTCCCTCGGCGGGCGGGTCGCACCGGCTACCTGGAGGATGGTAAGGGGGGGGGGGGAAGGGGCGAGGGGGGGCTACAGAGTGGTGAGGATGTGGTGGTGGGGATATGAAGGCTGGGGGGGGTGGAATCTGGTACAATTCCCACCCCATCCCCACCCCCGGGCCCCCATCCCCACCCCTGGGCCATGTTCACATTCCTGCAGCAGGGAGTTCCAGGGGTGGAACTGCAGTGGGGGAAGGGGCGTCCCCCAGCTCACCCCACTCCTCTCTCCTCCCAGAGGTGGGCACCGAGTCCTACGAAGAATCTTCCTCCTCCTGGCTCTATGGGGCAGCCCCGGGTCGCCTAGGGGAAGCCACCGCCCGCCAGCCGGTAAGTCAACCCCGGAGGGGCAGGACACGGGGGGGGGACGGGGGACGTAACGCCCCGGATAAACGTCTCAGGGGCCACGTTCCTTTGGGAGGAGCCGAAGCGATTGGTGAATCGGAGCCGTTGGTTTTTGAGCCCCGTGCGAGGGCTGTGGTGGTGCCCCGTGCGAGGGCTGTGGTGGTGCCCCGTGCGAGGGGCGTGGTGGTGCCCCGTGCGAGGGGCGTGGTGGTGCCCCGTGCGAGGGGCGTGGTGGTGCCCCGTGCGAGGGGCGTGGTGGTGCCCCGTGGGAGGTCAGACCCGGGACTCGCAGGTCTGAGCTGTGTCCCCGTGCCGGGGCTTGGCATGTTGGGTCCTGCCCCATAGCGGGCCGGCCCCTGCTGCCCCCCGGCGCCGGCTGACGGTGCTTTTCCTTGCAGATCGGGGAAGCTGCGTCCTACACCCCGAGCCGGACGGGGGAGAGCGAGCGGTGAGACTGGGGGGGGTGCTCGCTGGCATTGAGCAGGGGAATGGGTTCGGGGGGTTCGGGTGGCCGCTGCGCGGTTGTGGGGGGTGCTGCTAGCCAGGGGGGCGGGGGAGCTGTGGGGGCTGTGAGCACTAACCCCTCCCCCCTTTTTCTCCCCCCCCCCCCCCCTGCAGAGACGGCGTCTCCTACCAGCGGGTCTGCCAGGCCCGCCCCGCCCCGCCCCCCATGCGGGTGGAGCCGCGCCGCGCCATCCACCCCCTCCCCCGCGGGGGGCCCGGGGGGGCTGCGGGGGGCGGCTCCCGGCGCTTCCTGCCTCTCTGGCTGCAGCTGCTGCTCTTCGGGGCGCTGGCGGCTTTCCTGGTGTACGTGTACTGCGCCCTGCAGGGCGGCGCCGGCGAGAACCCCTTCAGACTGCACCCCCAGGAGTGAGGGGGGCCCGTCCCCCTCCCCGGGGCCAGGCTCCGCCTCTGTCCCGCCCCCTTCTCCCCCCGGGGCCAGGCTCCGCCTCTCAGCCCCCCGCCCCGCCCACTTCCCCCCTCCGGGGCCAAGCTCTGCCTCTCAGTCCCCCTGTCCCGCTCCCTTCCCCCCCCCGGGGGCCACACTCCGCCTCTCAGCCCCCCGCCCCTCCTCCCCCCCCCCCGGGGCCACACTCCGCCTCTGTCCCGCCCCCTTCTCCCCCCGGGGCCACGCTCCGCCTCTCAGCCCCCCGCCCCACCCCCTTCCCCCCCCCCCCGGGGCCACACTCCGCCTCTGTCCCGCCCCCTTCTCCCCCCCGGGGCCAGGCTCCGCCTCTGTCCCCCTGTCCCGCTCCCTTCCCCCCCCCCGGGGCCACACTCCGCCTCTCAGCCCCCCGTCCCGTCCCCTTCCCCCCCCCGGGGCCACGCTCCGCCTCTGTCCCCCCATCCCGCCCCCTTCCCCTCCCCGGGGCCAAGCTCCGCCTCTCAGCCCCCTTCCCCCCCCCCCCCGGGCCATGCTCCGCCTCTGTCCCCCAGTCCCGCCCCCTTCCCCCCCCCGGGGCCATGCTCCGCCTCTCAGCCCCCCCCGGGACCCACGTTCCGTCTCAGCCCCCATCTGTCCGTCCCCCTCCCCCCGGGTCCCACGTTCTGTCTCAGCCCCCCCTGTCCTGCCCCTCCCAGGGTCCCCGGCCCATCCCTCCTTCCCCCCTTAGGGTCCCCAGCCTGTGCTTGTCCCCCCTCCCCCAGCTGCCAGGAGCCCCGTCCCATCCTTTCCCTCTTGTCCCAGGACCCCCGGGTCTCCCCAAACCTCCCTCCCTCCCGTCCTGTTCAGGGATGGTTATTGGGGTGGGGCCCTACACTCCCCCTCCCTCCCCCGCAGCCTGGAGTCCAGGCTGGTGCCCGGCATGTTTATGTAGGGCCTATGCTAAGTGCCTCCGCCTCTCCTAAGGGGGGGTATTGCTCCCCCCTTCCCCCCCAGGCTTAATCCTGTGGTGGGGGCGGGCGCGACACACAGCAGCTCCTCCTCCAACTCCCCGGCAGTTCCTGCCCTAATCCAGGCTCATCTCGTACCCCCCCCCCCCAGACCACCCTGGACTCCAGCCACACCTTTTGGGGAGGGGGGGGGAGCTAGTCCACTTCCCCTCCCCCCAAGCATGTCCCACCTGGGGGGGGGGGTCAGCCCCCAGGGGGAATTGGTCTCAAAGGGGCAAACAGTTGCCAAGTGGTGCTGTGTAGCTTTGGCTTTTGTAATCGGCTTGGGGAGGTGGGGGGGGGAGTGGGGGGTCCAGGAGCACCTGGGGGAGGGGGGGCAGGGGTCTGGGGGAGGGGGGGTGGCGCTGCATTTTCCTAGCCCAGGGGTTTGCTTCTGAAACAAACCAGTCGGGGGCGGAGCCCTCAATAAAATTGGGGCTTTTTTTTGGTGGTTTTGTAAAACTTGGGCTTGTTTCCTGGGGGGGGGGGAGGGGAGTGCCAGCCACTACATCCCCCACTAACACTGCACAGAGCCAGGACTCCTGGGTTCTCTCCCCCAGGTCTGGGAGGGGAGTGGGGGCTGGTGGTTAGAGCAGAGGGGCGTGGAGCCAGGACTCCTGGGTTCTCTCCCCCAGGTCTGGGAGGGGGAGTGGGGGCTGGTGGTTAGAGCAGAGGGGCTGGGAGCCAGGACTCCTGGGTTCTCTCCCCCGGGTCTGGGAGGGAGTGGGGGCTGGTGGTTAGAGCAGAGGGTGTGCGGAGCCAGGACTCCTGGGTTCTCCCCTGGCTGTGGGAGGGGGTGGGGGATAATGTAATGGGGGCGAGTGGAGCAGGTGGACGTGGCTGCTGATGGGAAGTGATTGAACAGCCCCGGTGTCATTTGCATACCGGTCCGGTGCCCCTCTGGGCGTTTTGAGCCGCGTAACGTGGCGCTTGGGGGCCCTGAAAACTTGCCAGCCTTGTGGGGCAGCCACACAACGGTGAAGAAAAGCCTCTTGATGCCCCCCCATGTGGCAGTCACCCTGAGCATGGCGCTGGCTAACGAGTGTGTCATTTACCCCTTCCTGAAACCCAAGAACCAGGCCTCAAACACCCACTTCACTTCTCTGTGGTGCACAATCAACCTGTGGAACTCACCGCTGTGTGACGGGTCAAACATTTGTTCTAATCTCTTCAGCTGGCTGGTTTCTGATTTGCTGGGGCCTCCGGGGCCCTCACGACTGCCAGCTAGTCCTTGACGCACCCCCCCCCCATTGAATATCTCGCCCTGTCCTTTTAATATTAACGAAGGTTAATTAACTGGGAGCGTTTCTGGAGAAGACTGAAGTGAAAGCCTGAAACACTGGAGATGCCGGTTCTTCCTCCTGGCACCCAAAGATGGGAACTCCTCGGGCACCGCCCCTGGATTGTCATCCCGCGGGCACGGCTCTGCCAGGCCTGGAGGTTGCGACAGGCGGCTGGCTGGGGTCACGTCCCTTTTACCCAGGCCCTGCCGCTGTGCCGCTCGCGCCCCCCGGCGGAACAGACGTGAGTCCGAGGCTTGCCGCCCGGCCCGGTTCTTCCTCCGCCTCTGTCCACGTTGGGTCATGATTTTCGGGGGCTCGGGGCTGTGTTGTGGGTATTTCTGAGACTTCTACCACTCACTCTTCAGCCCCCACCGCCTTGTGTACTCCCCCAGTTTCTCCCTCCGCCGCCCCCCCAACGTGCCTCTCACGTCAGGATTGAGCTTGGCCGGCGCTAATTCCTCCTCCAGGAACTCAGCTTGTGGCTGTCACGAGCCTCCTCCGCGCCCGTCTTTTGTGCCAATCCCCAAACCCGCTCTGACACTGCCCGATTCTCTCCCCCCCCCCCCCCACAGCTGGAATTATAACAGCTACAGGCGCTGTGCCTCAGTTTCCCCTTCTATACACTGTAGCTAATGCGCCAGAGAGTGGAGCAGGGGCTGTCCCAGAGCCAGTGGGTCTGGTTCTCAGGCTCAGACGCGAGGTTCTTTCCCCCCAAAACATCAGCAGGGATCGGGGGAGATCAGCAGGGGGCATGGCTCATCTAGGCCCAGCGGTCTCCCCGGAGCAGCTCAGTCCGGGGGCTGCGGCCAGAGGGTGGGCGAAGAACTCGGCAAAGACCTTCCGGGCCGGTGGGATTGGGGAGCTCGCCGTGGTTCTGGGATCGACTCTTCCTTCACGCTGCTGGAGCTCCGGGAGTCTCACCTCCCGGCTCTTCTCTGACCCAGCCCCATCCTCCTTGCGCTGCACGGGGCAGGGCGTCTCCAGGGCGGCGGAGGCGACAGTCCCCAGGAATCAAAACCTGCTCGCCCCCCGAGAACACAGCCACAGGGGGGGGGGGGACTGGCAGGGACCCCGAGTGCTCACCGGCACTCAGGGCTAGGCCGCCCCCTGGTCCTCTAGAGCCGGCACCCCGGCGAGTGGAAGAAGGACTCCTCGGGGGTGTGGGCCGGTTTGGGTTGGTGCGGCTGAGCGAGTTGGCCTCGGGGACGTGTTTATTTCAGGCCACTGCTCCGGCAAGCGCGGCGTGGATCCTCGTTCCATCCTCGGGCGGGCGAGCGTGGCGTGGATCCTCGACCCATCCTCGGGCGAGCGCGGTGTGGATCCTCGACCCGTCCTCGGGCGGGCGGGCGAGCGCGGCGTGGGTCCTCGACCCGTCCTCGGGGGGGCAGGCGAGCGCGACGTGGATCCTCGACCCGTCCTCGGGGGGGGCGGGGCGAGCGCGACGTGGATCCTCGACCCGTCCTCGGGGGGGCGGGCGAGCGCGACGTGGATCCTCGACCCGTCCTCGGGCGGGCGGGCGAGCGCGGCGTGGATCCTCGACCCGTCCTCGGGGTGGGGCGGGCGGGCACAGATCCTCGGGGGGGGGGGGCAAGCGCGGCGTGGATTCTCGACCCATCCTCCGGCGGGGGGGCGAGCGCGGCGTGGATTCTCGACCTGTCCTCAGGGGGGGGCGAGTGCGGCATGGATCCTCGTCCCGTCCTCGGGCGAGCGCGGCGTGGATTCTCGTCCCGTCCTCGGATTCTTGACCGGGCGAGCGAGCGCCGTGTGGATTCTAGTGTTGGGGGCACGTGCCGGGCCGGTACCCCCACGGGGAGGAATCCATGGAGACCGGAGGCGGGAGAACGGCTCCGAGCAGTTCACCACCAGTTGGGCCCCGGGCGTGAGGGAACAGGGCCACGGCGGAGCTACCTGGAGCTGGTGACTTCTTTGGCCCTTGCTGCGCTTCCCTCCTGCAAGGCCAGGGTCTGGCTCCAGCCCGTGTCCTGGGGGGGGGCAGGGGGGGGCTCGCTCTGCTTGTTCACAAACCTCCCGGCCTCGCGCGCTCGCCTAGCCGGAGACTCTGCCGGGCCGGACAGTCCCGCCGAGGGGCTGAGACTCGGGGTCACGCTGCTGGGTTCCAGCTCCCACGGACCAAGGAGAGCGGCTGGGCGGGCCACGGGCTCCGTCACCTGGGTCCCCACTTCTTACTCTCCGTCTGCCATGCCCCCAACCACTCCCCGCCCCCCCCCAGCCCACGGGCCGCGCCCGCCGTTCTCACCGCCCTGCGCACGGGCTGAGCCCGGGGGAAATGGGGCCAAACTCAGATTTCCAGATTGGGAGGTGGCTGAGACGCACCCACCTCTGGGGTGGAGCAGCTGGGGCACAGCCGCACATAACGCACCCCAGGGACGAGGCACCCAGATGTAGCCAGCTCCGGGGCCCCCCGGGACCCCCCAAACAGCTCCATTAGCCTCCAAAGTTTAATAATAATAAAAAAATCATAATACAATAACGCTCCCCCCTAGACAGTGATAGGAACACTAAAAAGAGACAGAGGTTTAGTGTCAGGGCTGGGCCCCTGCCCCTCGGGGGTCGTGGGGCAGGCTGGACACAGACCAGGTTCCGCCCCCCCCAGCCCTGCCGCCCCCCCCTCACCTCCCCGAAAAACCCCAAAGTGGTTCCCCCAATTCCTATAAAAAACCCCTGCCGGGCGGGAGAGGCGGCTGGTCTCCTCCGGGGGGCAGGGCTGCAGTGTGTGTGGGGAGGAATCTGTCCCCCCCCCCCGAGTCAGTCTGACCAGTAGGGGGCGCTGGTCTGGCCGATCCGGCTGTGCCCCGAGACGTCCCTGGTGAATCCGGGGGGGCAGTCCTGGGGGGGCTGTCGGGGAGCCCCCCCCACCCCCGCCCAGTCTCTGCGCCGAGGTATCCGTGATACAAAAGGGAGAACGTCAAATAATTACATCACTGGGCAGAGTCCGGGCCGGGGGCCCCGCGGGGAGCGTCCTGGGGGGGCGGCTCCCCCCCTCCCCGAGTCAGGGCGCCGGCACGTCAGCCGTCCGGGCCGGAGGAGGGGGCCGGCGTCACAACTGCTGTGGGGACAACGGGGAGGAGGGTTAGCGAGGGTGGGGGACCCCATAGAGCCCCCCCATATGGTCAGGGGGGGTCTCCCAGCCCGAGGCCCCCAAGTATCCCAAATCTCACCCCCGACACCGTTCTGGCTGTGGTCGGTACCGGCCCCGGGGGGGGCCACATCGGGGGGCTCGCTCTCCCGGCTCCTCTTTGGCTCTAACTCCTCCTTCAGCAGGGGGGGGCAGCTCCCCCCGCCCGGCCCGGCGCTTCCGGCGCCGCTCGGTGTCCCGGCCCCGCGCCCGGGCCCCGCACCGCTCCGCCTGCTCCAGCTGGGGGCGACAGAGCGTCAGCGGACGGGGAGCCCCACCGGTGCCCCCCTCGCTCTTCTCCTCCCCCCCCCCCAGCCCCGCCGGTGCCCCCCTCGCTCTTCTCCTCCCCCCCCCCCCCAGCCCCGCCGGTGCCCCCTCGCTCTTCTCCTCCCCCCCCCCCCCAGCCCCGCCGGTGCCCCCTCAGCTCTTCTCCTCCCCCCCCCCCCCCAGCCCGCCGGTGGCCCCTCGCTCTTCCTCCTCCCCCCCCCCCAGCCCCGCCGGTGCCCCCCTCGCTCTTCTCCTCCCCCCCCCCCCAGCCCCGCCGGTGCCCCCCTCGCTCTTCTCCTCCCCCCCCCCCCCCAGCCCCGCCGGTGCCCCCTCGCTCTTCTCCTCCCCCCCCCCCAGCCCCGCCGGTGCCCCCTCGCTCTTCTCCTCCCCCCCCCCCCCAGCCCCGCCGGTGCCCCCCTCGCTCTCTCTCCTCCCCCCCCCCCCAGCCCCGCCGGTGCCCCCTCGCTCTTCTCCTCCCCCCCCCCCAGCCCCGCCGGTGCCCCCTCGCTCTTCTCCTCCCCCCCCCCCCAGCCCCGCCGGTGCCCCCCTCGCTCTTCTCCTCCCCCCCCCCCAGCCCCGCCGGTGCCCCCCTCGCTCTTCTCCTCCCCCCCCCCCCAGCCCCGCCGGTGCCCCCTCGCTCTTCTCCCCCCCACCCAGCCCCGCCGGTGCCCCCTCGCTCCCTCCCGACCCCCAGCCCGCCGGTGCCCCCCTCGCTCCCTCCCGACCCCCAGCCCCGCCAGTGCCCCCTCGCTCCCTCCCGACCCCCAGCCCCGCCGGTGCCCCCCTCGCTCTGCCCCCCCGGCCCTCACCTCCAGCAGGTGGCGGAAGGTGTCGACGGGGGGGGGCCGGGCGGCCTGCAGCAGCCTCCAGAGGCTCTGCCCCTCGTCCAGCGTCACCTCCAGGAGGTCGCCCTCCAGGAGCAGCTCCTCCAGCGCCCGCCGCGGCCCCTCGGGCAGCTCCAAGCACCGGGCCCTGCAGCCGCGCCAGCGCCGCGCCCAGCGCCTCCAGGTCTGGGGCGGAACGCGGGAGTGAGGGGGGGGTGGGCCCAGCTCATGGTCCCCACGGCCCCCTCGGTGCCACTCACCCCCCCCCACATCCCTCCCACCACCCCCTCGGTGCCCCTCTGCCCTACAACCGCGCCCTCGGTGCCACTCACTTCCCCCCCCCATCCCTCCCACCGCCCCCTCGGCGCCACTCACTCCCCCCCCCATCCCTCCCACCGCCCCCTCGGCGCCACTCACTCCCCCCCCATCCCTCCCACCGCCCCCTCGGCGCCACTCACTCCCCCCCCTATCCCTCCCACCGCCCCCTCGGTGCCACTCACTCCCCCCCCCATCCCTCCCACCGCCCCCTCGGCGCCACTCACTCCCCCCCCCATCCCTCCCACCGCCCCCTCGGCGCCACTCACTCCCCCCCCCATCCCTCCCACCGCCCCCTCGGCGCCACTCACTCCCCCCCCCATCCCTCCCACCGCCCCCTCGGCGCCACTCACTCCCCCCCCTATCCCTCCCACCGCCCCCTCGGCGCCACTCACTCCCCCCCCTATCCCTCCCACCGCCCCCTCGGCGCCACTCACTCCCCCCCCACAGCCCCCTCGGTGCCACTCACTCCCCCCACATCCCTCCCACTGCCCCCTCGGTGCACTCACTTCCCCCCACTGTGCCCTCTGTCCTACACCGCGCCCTCGGTGCCAGCCCCTGCACCCCCATGCCCCAGCCCAGCCCCGAGCGCACGTGGGGCCCGTTACCCGAGGTGAAGGGGCCCGTCTTCTCCGGCGCGGTGGCGTCCCCGTTCTCCAGGGAGAGCTGCGGGAGACAAGAAGGGGCAGAGCGGTGAGAGGGGCCCGGGCCCCCGGCCCCGCCCCCCCGGCCCTGGCCCCCCACTCACCTTGGGCTGCTCGTTGCGGCTGGTCTCCCGCAGGGCGCCGGCGTCCCGGTGCAGCCGTTGGCGCAGGGCCGCCAGGCGCTCCAGGGGCCCGGCCAGCTCGGGCGAGGCCAGCAGCTGGCGCGCCCGGTCCTGCCAGGTGATGGCGCGCTCCGTCAGGCACTGCAGGGCCTCACCCTCGGGCAGCCGCACCGGCAGCTTCTGCAGGGCCACCAGCAGGGCCAGGATGGTCTCCAGGCGCGGGCGGCGGGAGCGCTGGCACAGCGGGCACAGGAACTTGGCGTCCCACTCCCACCAGGCGGGCGAGGGCTTCTGGGCGCCCAGGCGGGGCCAGGCCACGCAGGGCGCGTGGAACCAGTCGCGGCAGAGCTCACAGCGCAGCATGCCGGGCGCGGGGGGCTGGCCGCACACGCAGGAGGGGGGGCCGGGCGCGGGGGGGCCGGGCTTCAGCGCGTTGGCCCGGCGCAGCCGCACGATGCCCTCCTTCTCCTTCTGCTCGCCCTCCTTGAACGCCACGATCTGCCGGCACCGCGGGCGCTCAGCGCGGGGGGGGGGGGCAGGACGCCAGCCGCACCACACCAGCCTCCCGCCGCCACCACTGCCAGCCCCCACCGCCCCCACCGCCCCCCTCCCTGCCACCCTCACCACACCAGCCCCCGCCGCCCTCACTGCCAGCCCCCGCCACCCCCTTCCTTCCCAGCCCCCGCCACCCCTTCCGCCCCCCCCCTTCTCCCACTGCCCCCCGGCCCCTAGCATTAGGGCTCGGCCCCCTCACCACGGAGCCGGGGTCCCGCAGGTCCTGGCCGACAGCCCCAGGCTCTCGGTGTCCGACTTGTAGAGGCCGAACTCCGGCTCCCGCCGCCACTTGGTGCGCTTGGGGCTGGCGCGCCGGCATCCGCACAGGGGCACAGCACCTGGGGGGCAGGGAGGTTGGGTTCTGCCTTGTGCCCCCGCCCCATGGGCCCCCCAGACCCCCCCCAGCATCAGACCGGCCCCATGGGACCTACAGCACACACACCCCCCACAGCCCCAGACTCCCCCAGCCCTCTGCCCCATGGGCCCCACAGACCCCCCCCCAGCAACAGACCAGCCCCATGGGACCTACAGCACCCCCCCCCCCCCAGCACCAGACTGCTCCCTGGGACCCCCCGACTCCCCCCATCCTCTGCCCCATGAGACCTACAGTTCCCCCCCCCCCCCGAGCCCCACAGACCCCCTCTCCTCCCGCTGCCCCACGGGACCCAGACCCCCCCACCCTCCAGCAGGGTGTAGCAGGAGTTCTTCTTGAGGAAGGTCTTGGAGGCCTTTTCGCGCCAGGAGTGGGCCGTGCCCACCTGCACCTCCAGCTGGCGCAGCTCCTCCAGCCGCACGGGCAGGTCCCGGCCCACGGCCACCAGCCCCTCCAGGTCGTCCAGGCAGGGGTAGTGATCCCCGTTCTGGGGGGGGGGGGGGGGGGGGGGGGGGGGGAGAGGTCAGCGCCCCCCCTCATAGCCCCCGGCCCCCACCCTGCGATCCCCCCAGAGCCCCCCAACTCGCCCCCGGCCCCCACCCTGCGATCCCCCCAGAGCCCCCCAACTCGCCCCCGGCCCCCACCCTGCAATCCCCCCAGAGCCCCCCAACTCGCCCCCGGCCCCCACCCTGCGATCCCCCAGAGCCGCCCCACCAGCCGGGTCACAGCCCCGCGATCCCCCCCGCCTCGCCCCGCGATCCCCCAGAGCCCCCCCGCCTCGCCCCGCGATCCCCCCCGCCTCGCCTCGCCCCGCGATCCCCCCCCGCCTCGCCTCGCCCCGCGATCCCCCCCCGCCTCGCCCCGCGATCCCCCGCGATCCCCCCCCGCCTCGCCCCGCGATCCCCCCCCGCCTCGCCCCGCGATCCCCCCCCGCCTCGCCCGCGATCCCCCCCGCCTCGCCCCGCGATCCCCCCCAGAGCCCCAGCCCAGCCAGGTTGTGGCCCCAGGTCTCCCAAGTCACCCCAGAGCCCCCAACCCCCCTCCCGAGCTCCCCAGACCCCCTGGCTCGCCTGGATCTCCTCCACGTCGGCGATCCAGGCCCGGGCTTTGGCCAGCGCCTCCTTCAGGGCCAGGATGTTGGGCAGGTGCACCGGGACGTTCTCCGCCTCCTTGATGATGGCTTCCAGGGTGGCCGGGGGGTGCTTCTGCCTGGGGGGGGAGGGATGGCTCAGGGCCCGGGCTCCGATCCCCCAACCCCCACTCCCCTCCCACAGCTGGGGAGAGAACCCAGGAGTCCTGGCTCCTCACACCCCTGCTCTAATCACCAGCCCCCACTCCCCTCCCAGAGGCCCCAGCCCCCCCCCAACAGGCTCTAACCACTAGGCTCCGCCCCCACCCAGGAGCCGGGAAGAGATCCCCCAGAACCCAGGCGTCCGGGCCCCTCACCTGGCCTCGAGGCAGAGATGGGCCTTCTCCTCCCAGCGCTGGGCGATGGTCAGCAGCTCCTGCAGCTCGGCCCGGGCCTTCTCCACGGCCGGGCTGGGGGCCACGGTGGCTCCGGCCTGGGCCAGGCCCCGCACCAGAGCCAGGGGCACCTGCTCGCGGGGCGAGCGCAGCGCCCGCTTCACCTCCTCCAGCCAGGCCGCCTGCTGCACCTGGCGCTCCAGCTGGCGCGTCTCGGGCACGGCCACGCCCAGCCGTGCCCCCCGCGCCACCAGCCCCTGCAGCTGGGCCGCGCTGGCCGGCAGCTCCCGCAGGGCCCCCTGCGCCTCCTCCTGGAACGCCAGCGCCCGCTCCAGCACCTCCTGCGGGGGAGGGGGGTCAGGGCAGGCCGGGGGAACCCCCCAGCAATTCCCTTGGATAACCCCCCCCAATCAGCCCCATCTCCCCCCACCTCCTGCGGGGGAGGGGGGGTCAGGGCGGGGCCTGGGGGACCCCCCAGCAATTCCCTTGTATAACCCCCCCCAATCAGCCCCATCTCCCCCCACCTCCTGCGGGGGAGGGGGGTGTTAGGGCCGGGCCTATGCAACCCCCCCAACCAGACCCATCTGCCCCACCCACCCGCTCCAGCACCTCGTGTGTGTGTGTGGGGGGGGGGGGGTCAGGGCAGGCCCAGGCCTGGGCAGCCCCCCCACTGCCAGCCCCGTTTCCCCCCCCCCGGGGGGGGGCAGTCCCACCTCACCTGCACGGCGGCCAGCTGGTGCATGGCGCAGGGCAGGCTGCTCATGCGCTCCAGGAAGGCGCGCAGCTCCTCCAGCGACAGCGGCACGGCCGGCACCCTGGGCGAGAGGGGCACGGTTAGTGGGGGGGTCAGGGAGCCCCCGCCCCCCCCCCCCCGGCCCGGCCCCCCACTCACCCGGTCTCCAGCCCGCTGACCAGCCCCAGGGCGTCGGAGACGCAGCGCTCGGCCTCCCCCAGGCAGCTCTTCAGCCGCTGCAGCAGCTCGTTGTCGGGGAACTTCCGCTCCCGGGCCTCCGACTCCAGCGCCCGCAGCTCCTCCAGCGCTGCAAGGAGCCGCGTCAGGGGCTGGGCGCCAGGACGCCGGGGTCCCCGCCCAGCCTGGGGGGTACTGGGGAGGGGGGGGAGCGTCCTCACCCAGCCCGGGGGGGGGGACGGGACCGGACGGGACTGGGAGGCGGGGCGCCAGGACGCCTGGGTTCTCTCCCCTACTCTTGGAGGGGAGTGGGGGGGCTGGGAGCCAGGATGCTTGGGTCCTCGCCCAGCTCAGGGAGGGGAGTCAGGGCTAGTGGTTTAGAGCTGGGAGCCCGGACTCCTGGGTTCTCTCCTGACTCGGGGGGGGGAGGGGGGGCAGGGGTTACCAGTGTGTATGGGGCACACGCTGGCACTCAGGAGGGGTGAGGTGAGAAAGGAACAAGACCCCCGTCCCAGCCCCTCCCCCCCACTAGGGAACCCAGGCATCCGGCGGGTGCTTACTCCTCTTGCGCCCGTCCTCCACCTCCAGGGCGATTCGGACCTTGTTGGCCCAGGTGTCGAAGGACTCGGCCCGAACCTTCAGCTTGTGCAGCATGGCCGGGAGCTCGTCCAGCGTGTAGCGGTACCTGCAGGTACAGGGTCAGCCGGGCACTGGCTGGGGGAGGGGCTGGGGCCCGGACTCCTGGGTCCCATGGCCAGCCGGTGAGGGGAAGGGCAGGGCCCAGACACCTGAGGGGGTCCCGGGCTCCCTGGGTCCGGCAGAGCCCTGCCCCAGGAGGGCTTGGGCCACGGGATCCCAGGACTCCAGGGTCCTTGACCATCCCC